>BQNB010002814.1:0-29039 GCA_026074375.1 Tanacetum coccineum
ATTACATGTAAGTAAGCCATTTCCCTAAAGATCTCTAGCAAAACATGTTGACTTTCTAAATGCTACTTTCAAATCCTCATCGCAAAATTGACCAACTGAGAAAAGATTATGATTAAGCCCTTCGACGTAATAAACCTGCTTGATTGTGATGTTTCCTTGAACCAGATCTCCATATCCTAGAATATGTGCAAATTGATCATTTTTGAACCGCATCATTCCGAGAAAGTTCTCCATGAAATTAATGAGAAGCTTGAGATTTCTCGTCATGTGCTTTGAGAACCCAGAGTCGACGATGAATAACTAGATTTCTATTAGCTACAAAAGAATTAGAAAACAATGTAGAGTTAGAAAAATTGGATCCCTTAGCATTTGTGGGTTCCGAGACATTAGTTAACCTATATTAGTATCTAAATTCAAGCTAACACTTGTGTGTACATAATCTGTCTAGACTTAGGTATCCATTTGTATCCTGGTGGAGTGAGTTTTATGTACCACCATTTACATGTCTTGCTAACATTCTTATAAAGCATTCCGACTCTACTTTTATGTTTCTAGATAGTGGAGTCTAAAGCAACTATTTTTTATGTGATGTTGCGATAAATTGGTTCATTGTTCTTTTGGGTTCACTAGCACTAATAAGCACTGCTAAAGGCTTCTTAGTTCTAGAATTAACGTCATTGATATAAGAAAGAACACAAGCATCATGATTATCTTTTAAAACACATTTGCCATAAGTTGCACATACAAAATTAACATTCGAAGTCGATGCATTTAAACTGTCATTACACACAGTTACAAACATTGTTTTATTAGAAATCTTAACAATCCTACGATGGTCTTCTACTTGCATCATCTTATGCTTCACTTCACTATTGTAGACCCTGTATTTCATTTTGTTGCTCTTAAGTTATGGTCTGCTAACTCTAGTATTGTGATTCACTCCTGTAAAAATAGACACACATGGGTTAGTTTTCCTAATGTCTTGAGGTAACTGAGGTGTTCTAGTTTGTGCTAGCCTAGTGTTTAACTTCAACATTCCTGGTGTTAACACATTTGTGTTCTTTTCAACTTGATTTCCCTTTATCTGTGGAGTGACTGGTTTGATAAATTATGTTTCACATTAGTCTTAGGAACTGACCTTGACATTTGTTTTGGAACATCTTTTCTTTCAAGTGAGTTTGCAAATGGAGTCGGTTTTCCCATAACTGATGGTTTTTGAAATTTAAATGCATTGGGTTGACAAACAACTGATGGTTTTTCAAACTTAGTTTCCACATACTTTTCTTTCAATTGATTCATTAGGCATTTTTGCGTTTGAAATTATCTTGTCTTGTAATTGAGCTCTCAAGTCATTTATTTCAAGCGTTTTACAATTGAGTTTAGCAATCACATAATCTTCTTGAATTTTCTAGACTTTTTCATTATTCCCTAATATCAAAGATTGCTTTCCCCAAGAGTTTTCACAAACGTTCTTTTCCTTTTCATGTTGCAAAGCAAGTTCAAGATTAATACAATGTTGTTCTAGATTTGCAAAACGTTTGTCCGTTCTTTGTGTTTTACTCTTGGAAAGCTCAATCTCGAGATTCTCACATTCTACAGATTTTCTAAATACTAACATGCCATCTCTAAATATTCATCAATAGCAGCAAATGAACATAAAATAGCACACATGAGATCTTTTGATAAATATTCCTCCAAAAGTCGGTCATTTTCATATGAAAATTGTGTTCTTTGAAGTCCTAGTTGAGACTGAAGAGATTCAACTTCTTTTTCAAGAGAGTTAAAATACCTCAGATCTTCAACCATTTCCACTTTAAGCGTTTGTTTAAATTTTCCAAAATTATTTGACATGTACACAAGGGTTGGCTGAAGTTGAAGTTCTAAAACCTGTTTTATAGCCGTACTAGATTGAACAATCCAACTATCAACTCGAATTAATTTCAAACAATCAAAAACTATATTAGACAAATAAGAAACATTTTGTGGAAGAAAAAGAGGCTTGCATACCTTTACTAACTTTGTTACTCATAAGAGTTTCATCTATTTTTTTTAACTTAGTTGGTTGTTTCTAAAAACCCCTTTTTAGAATGACTTCCTTTACAGGATAATCATCAAAACTTAAATTGTTTTGAAAAAAGATTTGTTCAGCCGATTTTTCCCTTTGTAGTACAAACGTTTTGTAAAGATTATTCAGCTTTGGGTAATCAAAAGGTTTGATCAAGTCACTTAGTTTCGATCGACTTTCTTTGGCAAGACGAATTGTTTCATCCGTTTCGGGAGCAAGCATATTCACAAGATTATCTCTATAACACGCAATATCATACAAGCATGGTTTTGCACATTCAACTTTCTTGAGGTACTGAGGTTTTGCAAAAGATGTTGTACATTTGGAATTAAGCATATTCATTGTTTGAACGGACTGACCGGTTTTATAGACAATGTCATTCAAAACTTTGACTTTTTTTCAAACCAATGACTTTTTCAATCTCTTTATCTTCTCGTTTTTGTAAAACTTTTTCAGTTCCCTTTTTCATATGAAAGTGTGGAAATTGTATTTTTCTGTGCATGAACTTGTTTTTCTATTTCTAAAAGCATTTGTTTAGTTTGATAAACTTGCATTGCAGCTGCACTTTGTGTTTTTCAGAGTTGACTTTAATGTCCTCAAGTAAACGATAAGCTTTTGCACATTTAAATTCAACTTCTTTCACACATTTCATATATTTGTACCTCTCAAGTTCAGTTGCTAAGCACGTGTTTGATGCTTTTAGTTTTTTATTCATCTTTTTGCTTTCATCAATTTCAAGTTTCATATTTTCAATTAATCAAGCAAGCAAAGCACATTCTTCCTGAAGCTTTTGTTCATCCTGGTCAACCTCTCCTTCATTATTACTCATTTCTGATGGATCAATAGTGGTATTACTATCACCCTGTTCCACCACATATGTGTCATTAATATATTTAGGTTGCTCAGGATGTTCTTTTTTATAGCAAACACATCAGATTCATTATCGTTATGTACATGTTCCAATAGCTCTTTGTCAAAGACGGGTCCAGTGGCTTCATCTGCAGCTAGGATCACCTCTTGAATCTTTGCCATGTACAGATAATGTGCTTCCAGTTCCTAATATGTGGGCTCCTCATCTGAATCAAGTATCCAATCTTGTTGTTTTTCACTTAACTGAACCCCAGCTTCCTCTTGTTTTCACAACAACATCTGGTCCTTGTGGTAGGATGAATCCTTTACCCGCTTAGCTGACCTGCATTCCCTTGCTGTATACTCAAACAGTCAAACTCTTTACAACTGTAACACTAAATCCCAGTCTGTTATTCACCCAATTCCCTATTGTATCCATGTTCCCAGTATCTGCAAGTGCCATCTGATTCTGATTATCATTCTGCCTAGTCTGTTTGTTATCTAGTTCTTTTGTCAACTCTTGGAGAATTATCAACATTTTGGTATCTGGTGTTTCATGATGATCTGAGGTTGTTGTTTATGGGTTTGTAGAGATTCTCAAAGGTTTTTGAAATGAAGGTCATTGCTTTCTAAATTTCCTTATCCCTGTGAGTTTCTTCTTCATTACTGATAACTTCTTGTTCAGATTTAGATGGTGGTGAAGGAGCTCTAGCAATCTCTTTTCCTTTACTTCAGGTAGCATCTTGTAATCGGTTTGATGACGTTCAAGGGTTGTAATTGGGTTTTGGTTGAGGATAGTAAATTGGTTGTTGTTAAGTAGTAGCAACAAGTGCAAGTGGATTGCCATTCCTTGCTAATCTTTCATCTCAATTTTCATTCACTTCATTTTGATGTTGCTTGAGGATGTTAAAGAGTGCGTGATATGAGACAGTTTTCAAATCTTGTCCTTGACAATTGTTACAAATCTTTGCCATTCTTGTTAAACCTGAAGCAAAAATTAAACATTCACTTGATGAGGTGAAATTACACATTTATTCCTGACCAATTCATTCATCAATTTGTAAAACCTTAAGTAGCATGATTAAAGTGATTCCCCGTCCCTTGATGTGAATTTACCAAAAGCCAAGAACAGATTAGTTTCCACATCATGCTTGTTGATATTCTCACCTTGCACTAAACGTTCAATTTATTTCCATACCTCCTTATCAGTTGCACAACCATCCATTGTGGAATATATATCACTGTCAATCCTAGTCAGTATGATGTCAACCGCTTCAGCTTTAACAGCAATTATCTTTTAAGTTCATCGCTGACACTAGAATATGTTTCCATCTTTGTTTCTGCTAGTTGAGGTGGAAAAGCGTCAATAATAGGTTCATCAGGATATGTAACCATTTGTACTCATATGAACCTTCATCAATGCAATGATTGATTAGATCATGATTTGGTCTTGTTGCAATGTATATTCTGATTCGGGATTTCCACTGAGCGTAGCTACCAAAAATAAACATTGGTGCATAATCTTTGCCACCAGCTTCCATGATTGCATTGTGCATTGCACTTAAAGATATATTGTTGTTTGTTGTAAAAGGATTATGGATCTTAAGTAGATAAGGTTGTGTTGTGGTTTAACTTGATGTGATTTAAGTTTTTGATTAACGGTCGTTAAGTGTCTTGTTAACAAAGGATTAACGATGAAATGATTTTAGACTAACGGTGAAAACAACTTTGGCGTTAAAGGTTAACTGTGTAAATTCTTGCTACGGCTTGTAACTTAGAATTTTGACTCGGTAATGGCACTCTAAGTTGACCCGGTAAATAAGTAAAAACGTAACTCGTCTTGACCACGTCTAAATTTGCCTTAATGAAGTCCCAAACTCGCCTTGCAAACAATCTAAACTCGTCGTGAAGTCTTGAAACTACACTCGCTATACAAATACGTCGTGTACACAATCTACACTCGCTTGGATTCAAAAACCTATACTCGCTGTTTAACCAATCTACACTCGTTGTGTCCTTGGTTCTAAACTCGATGTCCTTGTTGGTTCTAAACTCGCCGAGATCTTGGTTCTCAAACACGCCGTGATGTAAGTTTTACACTCGCTGGGAAATACATTTGAAACTTGCCAAGTCTAAGAAATGCACACTCGCCAATAATGCTATCTACTCTCGCCTTAGTACAAGATGTATACTCGCCTAATAAAGAGTCCAAAGTCGCCAATTGTCTATGTATACTCGTCGTTTTTCTTGTCCAAACTTGCTATGGTTCGAATCCTACACTCACCAAAAGAGGTTTTTGACTTATGTTGACCTTTCAAACACCTAAACTCGCTACATAAATCTTCTACACTCGTTGGATGTTCAAAATGGTTTCAAGTCACAAAAAACCTTAAAATGTATGTTTTTGACGCGGCAAGTTCAAATCTTTTTGTTGAATTCTTGTTTAACACACTCTAAATGAACATAAAGTAACAAACTTGTAAAGATTTAACGTTAAAACAAATGTTTTTGAATCGTTTTTGTCGAAGTTTATTAATACCTAGAGTTTTTACCAAAACATGAACAAAATCAAATTTGTAAGCTTTGGTTCGAATCATTTGAAGTGTAGAAATGTGTTATAAGATTTTATCAACCTAAAACACAAGTGTTTAAAGATTAACATAGGTTTATAAAACATTTTTGGACTTGAAAATCTCACGAACCAAACATAATACAAATTTCGACACTTAAAAGCTTTAAAAGCAAACCAAAAAACACAACCAAATCCACCTCGGGCGATTGACACCACTTGTTATCCTTTGTTTATAATCCATTTCACAATCTAAGATCAAATACTTTGCATAATTAGTGCGACAAATAAGAGGGTTTAGAGAGAGGGAAAGAGAAAGTAGAGAAAAGGAAGAGAGGTGGAAGGAAACGTTATATGAAAATGAAATCAATAATGAGACCAATACCTCGTATTTATAGTGTCATGCCTTATGTAAGGCTTATGGGCTTTCTTCTTGGGTCGGATTTGGCTTAGATTGGGCTCAAGGCTCTAAACGTGGACAATATTAGATTAAAGTTCAAGCCCGTGATCCTGACTAGTCTATTTCCTACATTACAAAGTCCCTATCACGTAAGACCGACACTTACACTAATGACCGTTACATTATATGTTTGACTTTGAGAATTCAAAGGCTAACACCCCGAGATGTGAATTGGCGGGAAATTCGTCGTACATGCATAACCTTCATTTATTCATCATTTATTTGTCTTTTTCCTTTATATTATTCGTCTTGGTTAATCACGAACATGAAAACATAATTTCATGCTATCGTAGACCAAAAAAATTAACCAAATAACATGTACAAAAACATAAATAACGCTGGTAAAAATATGCTCAATTTGAGCGTTATCAGTGAGCCATTATTTTATTTGTTTTAAGTTTTAGATTAATTGTATAATGCAATTCTTGATGATAGAAATGAGTTAAATAAAAAGATAATAAGAGAATCTGACCATGCAATGAACAACCGAGTCATATCAGTGCATGTAGAAAGTCGTCAATGCGAGAATCGTGTATGGAATTTGACATATAAAACGTGTATGAGCTTTCTAAAACTTGAGCACACAATATATGATATTCCATTTATTTTTTCCAATAAATTGTGACTTGCAAAATAACACCTTCATAAGAATTTGTCAAATCGTAAAAAAATAAAAGGTATGAAAAAACAAACGTTTCTATCTAAATATAAACATGTGTTGCAAAAAAATACCAAATTATACGATCACAACTAAAAACTTTATTAAATATCGAACGCACGCAATAATGGATAAGAATAATATTAGCAATAAATACATGATCGTTAGGGCATCTACTATGATAGGTTTATGAAAAGGTTTAAAACTCATGAAAATGTTTATCATTTGTTTCAACCATAGTGAGCTTATAGTTTATATCAATGTGGCATGAAAAAATCCAAGATCTTAAACCTATTCATAATTTAATGCATGTGTTATGGTTGAACATTTATATTGTAGTAAAAGTTTTATACATAATGGTATGAGGTTTATACTATCAAAATTCAAAAGCTTTATAAATTTATAAATTGTCATTTTATAAACCTACTGAAAAGCTTCACCATTGTGGATGCTCTTAAAACGGTGCCAAAGAAAAGAAAAAGTGTTTTAAGCTCCCTTGTGTTGAAAGAAAAATCAAAATATTGACTAATTTAAAAGAGAACTATGCAAATATCGCTCTCCTGTGGTTTCCAAATTTGCAGATCGCTCCCAATTCCACGAAGTTGCAGGCGGCCTCCTCAAAACGAAACTTGTGTGCATTCATAGATCCCTGGAGGGAGCACGAGTGCAATGGAAGTTTTAATTCCATTGCATTCGTTTCCCTCCTGGCAGGGAGCAACGAGTGCAATTGAAAGTTTCAAACTGGGAGGACACCTGCAGACTTTCGTGAGTTCGGGGAGTAAGTCTGCAATTTTGCCAAATTTGCACTTTTCTACTATTTAAAAAAAAATGTTTAATAGTATTTTGATATATCTAAAAAGAATAGAAACAATGCTGGTTTCCTACTCGATTCAAAATCCAAAACACCGTCCACTCTCTCTTTCTAAATCTGCGCCTTTTTTTTAGATCTCCCGTTTACAAAATATTATATGCACTCTCAACACAACTAGTAATAGTAGTAGTAGATCTGCTGGTGGGATTATTATTATAAAATGACGAGGAACGATGAGATTGAAGATGATAACGAGTTACCCTCATCGATGCCACGTGTCGGTCGTCAATACGGTCCAGTTGTTGCTCATGATCATGATCCGGTTATACTTGAGATGACCTCATTCGATCATCACGGATCTTCCTCCTCTAATAACAACAAGTGAGTTTCTATTTTCATTTTTAATTATAATAAGTTAATTGAAGATGTGTAATTATATGATGAATTGTGTATCTGTGATTAGTAGTAGCTGGTTGTGGATAATGTTAAGCCCTAGGTGTATAATAGTGGTTTGTTTTCAGTATTGAAGAATTGTGTTAGATATTAGCATCGTATCAATTTGTTAATAGGGGATTTTGGCTTTAGAAATGGATGTGATTTATTTTAGATGTTACTTACTGGTTTTGAAGGTTATCGCCTTATCAACACTGCTTATTTTATTCATTGTCAATGAGTTAAGTGCTTTCAAGTTGTTGGTTAGTGAGGTTTAAAATTGACTTAATTACGAGGGTGGTACCCATTAAAATTTTAGTAAGCTGAACAACTAAGTAAACAGAAGCAAGAGTTGGCGCCAATACCTTTAACAACACCTCTCCTTAAATAGAATAATAGATGCTTTCAGGTTGTTTGTTTGTCGTTTGACGTGAGTTGCAAACGAAGAAGAACAATAATCATTAAAAAAAATATATATTAGGAGCATTATGCTGCCGTACTTTACTCTCTAGTTTGGACCTTCATTTTTCTCTGTTAGTAGAGGACTTGAACTGAGGGATATACAGTTACTGATAGCTTGATTAATACTAATCTGATCATTATAAAACAGACATTATGTAGAAACCTAAGTGTCAATGTCATAGCTACACCTTCATTTTTCTTCTTCTAGGCTTGACATAATATCAATACGTTTATGCTTTCCTGCTAACTTATTCAAGGATAAAGGCCCGCTCTCCAACATAAGTAAATATAACCTTTTGCTGACTATCGTTCAATTTTAAATATGTCTGGTTTTTTTGGTTATGAAACACTGCTAAAAATTCTTAACATCATAAACCACGTGCGACCTATAGGATAAAAATGAGGTCTGGTATGGGCAGAACACTGGAAAGTCTTTTCACTGCCCACCAAGTCTGGGCCCTTATTCAGTCTCAGTGACCTTTTTATATGTTTGCATGTGCGTGTATCTGTATTGGCTTTATGATTTTGTGATAAGATTTCTCTCTTTAATTTCTTTTGCTGTTCTGAAAGCACCATAGCAGTTTTGCTCTGTTGGGGTTTAAATGACTTTAATCTACACTGTTGAGATCTCAAGGCTCATGTAGTAGTTTATTTTTCCCCCTTAGCTCCTTTATAAGGTTTTCCTTACGAATCTCTGTGTTGAAATGTCCATCTATTGTTTGTTTGTAAGGTTTGCCCTACACATGTGTCCGGGATAATATGATTGTAAATTTAGCAGAAATGCCGCGTGGGTGGGGGAATTCTTAGAGGTAGGCTTGTCATTCCTTCTGTATCCCTTTTAAGTTACTTGCATGTTTTATGCTTTTCCCAGAACAAATTGTTAGCATTTGTGTTAATGTTTTATATGACATAATAAATGAGAAGCTCTTTTGGTTGCTTTGAATATGTCACATACACACACATCAGAACTATCATGGTCTTACAAGCTCTAATGATTTGGTAGGCCAATAAAATATAACTCCATATCTGCTGCTAATAGCTTGAAAAATAACTTGCATGTGTCAGCAAAGTAAAATCAACCACGGGTGCAGGTGGGAATGAAGAGTCGGCGCAAAATGATCGAGGAGTCAATGGTGAACACACAGAGTCCAAGCTGGAATTATTCGGCTTTGATTCTCTTGTTAACATCCTTGGCCTCAAAAGGTAAATATTTCTATTTTTCATTTTTCAATATTTTTTTCTGGTATGAACATGAACGAGCCTTTCGTTTCAAATTATTTTTGTCCAGACTAAAATTGAAATCCAAAAGAAACCCTGTAATTGTTGACTCCAGTTTTCTCTTTTGCATAACCTTTAGTGTTTTATGCTTCTACCTATATTCTATTCGATATTACCTGTTGTACTTGTAAGTTGTAGAATTGATGTTTGACTATTCGTTTTCAGTATGACAGGAGAGCCGATCCCCGTACCTACGAGTCCTAGAGGGCGTGAAGATAGTTCTGCTCCACACCATCCAACGGTACTTCATTGTTTACTTAAACTGTCTTATATCTAGTCAATACGCTTGCTACAAGGAAATTTTTACATGTTTTAGTTCACATTAATCAGAAGACAAATTGGTTGAAAATAAGGTTATTCAACATTACCATTATATGACTAAAATCTTCTTTAAGCGTTGAGTTTTATTAACTTTATGCCAATAAAATGAGTTCCATATACAAATGTCTTTATCGTATATTCCTATGATAAATGTAGGCGTATATGATTGAAGGCTTCTGTATATAAATTATACTTTATATGAACACTGAAAAGGGTATTTCAAACTTGGGACAACATAACCTTTTATGGAGTATTATATATATTTTTACTTGTTTCTGTTTTATCTCAGATGCAGCCTAACAGTGCTGTCAAATCAGGGACGATGATGGGAGTTTTTATCCCATGCCTGCAGAACATATTGGGAATTATCTACTACATCAGGTTTTCGTGGTATGTTTCTTCTCTTTGTGGCTTATATTAATGTTACTTTGATCCAATGATCTTTTAATAAAGTTTAAAGATGCACAAGAATCTTGATAGTAAGATCCCTAAGCTTTATCTTGTCATGCAAAATTTATTTGCACTAATTGGGTTTCTTAGCACAAGAAGCCTAACAGTCTATGTTTTGAACTCAGCATTAATGAAAAGTTTGATGGTGATTATTATTTGGGCATACTGTTCTTAGGATGATACTTATGTTTTCCTATGAGACGTTTTGTTTTTTATTCGTGAAGAGATTTTTCAAGCTCTTCTACATAAATGTAAGAGTTAGGGAGGTTATCAATTGAGGATTAGCCAAATCTTGCACTTTCAGAATAGAGATGCGAGCTGTGTGTCTAAAGCAATCTGAACATGCTTGTATAAATAACCTGACCCAAGTACCGGTTATGTTTAGCTATGTAGGGTTATTTTCTGACAAGCTTGGGGAATGTGAACTCCGGTGTTTTTCTATGATCCAGGGGTGATGCTCTTAATTATTGAGTAACACCGATGTCTTTGACTAGATGTACGTGGCTAATGCGGTATCTCAGTTACCAACCCCCCAGATGTTGGTACCTGGTGAGTGTTGAAACCTAGGACCTCTTTGGGATATTAGGGTGCCTTACTCTAGGCTCTTGGTGGTGGTTAATTTTTGAGTACCTAAATTATAAAGACAAAGTTTTAGGAGTCAGTAGACAGACTCAAAAGTGGCTTGTGTTGAGGTGCAAGACTACAGAACAGCTGTCGTCTAGCTCCACATTTGTTTGATGTCTTAAGCCATAAAGCCATATGGGTTGTGCTATGATACCATCATGGCTCTACTTTTTACTACTAAACATAAGCTAAGGTCAACAGAACAAGGGCAATTAGTTTTAGCTCTTTTCACAGACTAGCTTAACCGCTTCAAAGCTCAAATCGCTCATGGAATAGTCGCTTTTAAGTCTACTGATTTCAAATAAAACTTCCCAAGGATAATTACTGGCATGTTACTCGCTTTTAGCTATAAGGATGAAAATAAATATTGGCAAGGCTCTTTTCTGACAAGGGGAGAAGGACTAAACAAGTGAAGAAGTAAAACCTTTTTGAAGTATTTATACATGTAATATTTATTATTATACGTGTCATGCCTGTTTTTATTCATTATATGGGTGCTTCTTTTTCTCTTTCACCGTTGTGTCTAGAAGGATCCTTTTATATTCTTTCTCCCCTGCCCATATATGAAGTGATTGTTACACTTTATTGATAATTTGAATGCAGGATTGTTGGCGTGGCTGGTATAGGTGGATCCTTAGCTGTAGTTGCCTTATGTGGCTTGTGTACTTTCTTGACTTCAATATCATTGAGTGCAATCGCAACTAATGGTGCAATGAAGGTAGAGACATAACCTTTCTGCTTTCATTGTTTCCTACTGTCTGAATATGTATGGGCTTTTCCAAGATGTCCCCAAAATGCAGTTTCTTCATGATATGCGAAGTCATGTTTAGTTAGCATGAAAATAATACTATTATTTACTGTTTGATTCATTTACTTCTAGGGTGGGGGACCTTACTATCTCATTGGTCGTGCATTGGGCCCTGAAGTTGGAGTTAGCATAGGACTATGCTTCTTTCTAGGGAATGCAGTTGCGGGATCTATGTGAGTATATTGTGAATTGTTACCCTGCAATGTAGTGTATGATGAGTTTTCTATCTGCAATAGTAATTAAAAAAACATGCATCCATTTGTAGGTATGTTCTAGGAGCAGTGGAGACATTTTTAAATGCCGTGCCAAAGGCTGGACTATTTAGAGGTAAAAGTATTAGTGATTAAATTGTATATTAGGCAGTTGATGCCACATTTAATATTCAATGGCTCTCTAGGCAATGTCTTACGATTAGATTAGTTGTAAAAGTGCATTGCCATACCATCACTTCTGATTTTGCGACTACCCTAGCTATGTATTATTTCCCATAGAAATTTCACCAGGTATGAAATGGAATTAATTTTGGCTGTTAAATGTGATTTTGTTTCATGCTGGTTGAGCAGAAACCATCACACAAGTAAATGGCACAGCAGTAGCGGAACCTATAACAACACCAAGTTTACATGACCTGCAAGTCTACGGGATCATTGTTACTATCATTTTAGTCTTCATAGTTTTTGGAGGCGTGAAAATGATTAACAAAGTTGCACCAGCTTTTCTTATACCTGTTCTATTTTCTCTGCTCTGCATATTCATTGGAATATTTGTGGCAAGGGAGGACCATCCAGCAGGTATTTCATTGTCAATCTTCTAGTTATGTTTCTATGAAAATAAAACTGAAAAAGTATCTCACTATGTTTATATAGTTGGAGTTAATGGTTGGGCTTGAATATTTAAGTCAATTGGGGATCTGTGTATCAAACAAACAAAACAATGCTGGGATACCTGATCTAATGGAGAGTATACTGATTTCAAGTAAGTTATGGAAGTTCAGCTTCATATTGATATTATGATTGTGTCTTCTAATAAGATTGATTATTCTTTTCTTAGTGCGTTAGTAGGTCTTGTTCTTTCTGCGTGTAACGGGAATTATGGCTGGTTCCATCGCTCTTCTTCCACTGAAAAGACACTCAGGTTTTTTCTATGGGGAACATTAGCTGCAACATAAAACTATGCATGTACTTCATTTCCGTCCTTCTTTTCGGAATCTGTAGATACCGGGAGAAAATTTTTACAGAAAGGTAATGGTCTATAACCCCTGTTATATTGAAAAAGCTAATAAGGCCCTGAAAACTTCCCTTACTATATTAAATTTTTTTGAGTTTATGACAGCATGTTGCTTGCGCCTTCTTTCAGCAATCATTTACATAGGAAATTATTCTTTCAAATTTGGGTGTGATTTCAGAGCTTTACAGGAGCCCACGATTGCTAGCAGCTATAGCTAATGATGACATTTTCCAGTTCTAAAATTACTTAAGGTTGCAGATGGCGGGTGACCTATATAGCAACGTTCTTCACAGCATTCTTTGTATTGCGTGGTCTTTTGTTGATGAATGGGAATCTTGATTTATACCCACCTATAACTATGTTTTATTGCGGTTTATGCGGGTTGTTGAAACTTGTCTGTTCTTCTGGATCTCCTAGATGCTCCTAGCTGGCGTCCCGTGGAAGTTATAATTGGAGTCTCTCGCTTTTGGCGGCATTTCCTTTTTTTGTAATTGTTTGGGCTTTTGTATGCGACACATATATCTATTCAGTTTATATGGTTTCATCTTTTTCTTTTATAATTTTTCATCTGTGTGCTTCTGTATAGCTGTGGGCAGGACTTGGGTGGCTGGGTAATGTATCAAAACGGGTGGTTTTCTGCATGGGTTGGCCCACTAGAGATAAAAGATAATCTGAATCTTTCCACTCATAAGTAAACGGGCTTAAATTGCCACCTATAATAATGAAATATTGATGATAGCATTAACAGTATTACATAGCAGAAAGCTGCTACGATATGTTATTAAGCTGCTTTCAGTTTTAAATTGTGTTAGTCTCTACGATATATAGATATTGCTGTCATGCAATAGAGATGAAAGTATCCTTCCTAAAAAATAAAATAGTGAAAAAAAAACATCAACCTTTTAGTTAGTAGTCTTCTGATCAACTGAAGAATAAGATATAGATGTGATAGCCTACAAGCATGGAGTTTTATATAAATTACAATTATGTAATACTTATTTGCTTGCCCTTTATAGTAGATACTGAGATTATACTCATTTAATGGTAAAATTTTGGTTACTTTATGCATTTCTTTTTACATCCTTTTGTGGCGCTTATGTGCAGTATGTATTTCATTATTATATTCTAATCATGTGTTTTTCTTGCAGTAATCATGTTTTTGATTTCATGGTCGTTTACTGTGGTATCACTTGCTCTTTGTAGTTAATATTATTATGTGCGATCAAGGGCAAGCTGGATGGGGAGATGGATTCAAGAGTGCTTACTTTCAGTTAGCTCTACGTAGTCTTCGATCTTTGGGAGGTGAGTCCTGTAGAAGTAGCTTCATCATTTCTAATATTTAACAATATTAACTTAACTATAATATTCACTTTTTGGTTATGCAGCAAGTAACGTTCATCCAAAAAATTGGTATCCCATCCCCCTAATTTTCTGCCGTCCGTGGGGTAAGTTACCCGAAAATGTCCCATGTCATCCAAAACTTGCTGATTTTGCCAATTGCATGAAGAAAAAGGGTCGTGGTATGTCTATATTTGTCGACATTTTAGATGGAGACTACCATGAGTGTGCTGAAGATGCCAAAACCGCTTGCAAAAATCTCGCCACATACATCGAGTACAAACGATGTGAAGGTGTGGCTGAGATAGTAGTGGCACCCACTATGTCTGATGGTTTTCGAGGTATTGTCCAAACAATGGGTCTCGGTAATCTGAAACCCAATATTGTGGTGTTGCGTTATCCTGAGATCTGGAGGCGTGAAAACTTAACAGAAATTCCAGCCACTTTTGTCGGGATTATTAATGACTGTATCGTTGCTAACAAAGCAGTTGTTATTGTCAAGGGACTTGACGAATGGCCAAATGAGTATCAGCGACAGTATGGGACGATTGATTTGTATTGGATTGTTAGGGATGGTGGTCTCATGTTACTTTTATCTCAGCTTCTGCTCACCAAAGAAATGTTTGAAAGCTGCAAGATTCAAGTTTTTTGCATAGCGGAAGAGGATTCCGATGCAGAGGAGCTTAAAGCCGATGTAAGGAAATTTCTTTATGATCTTCGGATGCAAGCGGAAGTGATTGTTATTTCAATGAAGACATGGGACCATAAGGGTCGTGACGGTGGTGGTGGGCCCCAAACGCAAGATGATTCTGTGGAGGCGTTTAGTCTGCTCAAAGGGATAAAGAATTACTTAACGGAAAAGGAAGGACAGGGCAGAGAAGAAGGCATAAGTTATGGCGGATGGGAAAGATGGCGTTGGTGATGAGCAAAAGGTAGAAAAGTTTCTGTCTACACTCTTAAGGTTGAAACTCGGCAATTATGAACTACTCACGATAATGGCGGCGTGGTGCTAGTGAGCTACACTTTCCAGTTAACCCACCCTTTATATGATTTACATGGAATTTAGGACTTATTGTGGAGAATTTCCGCGGACTTTGATTGTCGAGGTATATCGGAAAGATGTTGTGTCACTTTGTTCACGTCGTCGATATAACCATTACAACATTTTACATCTTTTAAACTTATAGGCGTCAAAAGATGGACGTTTTTGTAGAATTAATCGGTCTATTCTTTTTGCAAATTATTGAGTTTTTTTGTTCTAATCGACAAAGCTTTTTTTTAATCTTTGAGCATTTTGCGATCTTTGCTAGTTTTAATCTTATCATTAAAAACAATATTGAACGTATTCTTGTTTAGGTTTGTACAGTTGTAGGATATGTTATTTTTACCCCAAAAAATAAAATTAGATTATGTTATTTGGAGACATGTGCTGGTCGGCCTTGTTACTTCATTAAAATCGTTTTTCCTTTGTATTGTTTAGGATCAGGGGTGTTTAAGCTCGCGAGCTTTACACGGAAGATCGTACGATTAAGTGTTCCACTGATATTAAAATCGTTGTTGGATCGGTTGTCGGTCGCAAGTAGGATCGTAAACTCGCGCGTAAGATCATAAGATCGCGTGTCGATACGAGTTTACCAAATTACCAAGTTACTAACTTATTGACTTACATACTTATAGGCCCCAATACTTTTTTAGGCCTAAAATAAAACAATACGAGTCCGTGATTCTAGTAACAAGTATTGACGTTTCATTCTAGCTTTTCTAATCAATAAACTAATTATCTCTTTCCCCAAATTGAAACTTACTTGAAACAAATTAATGTTCTTCTTCTCATGTTCTTAGTTACCTTAAGCAAAAAATTTCTTCCTATGGTAATTGTTGTTTTTTTATTACATTTTTATAGTTTTACTATTAACCTTTAATTTAGTTTAATTAGATAGTTAATTGTACTGATATAGTGACGTACTTTGTTTTGAGAGTTTATTACGCATTAGTTAGTAATTTTATTCCCGCTAATCGTAAATGTGAGATTGAAACTTGACTTTTTATTTGTTTTTACTTTTACTTTGGTATTTTAACTTTGAACAATTGACATTTTCAAAAGGAATATTATATAAAGTTATATTGTGATGAGTAGATATTAAAAATAGTTTGACTCGTTTATCCGTTGCTTACAGAACATGATAAATTGGTAGGATCTTACGATCTCAACCCGATCTTACGATCTTGATCTTGCAAAGACAAAAACGATCCCAGGTGGGATCGCGATCTTGACAGCCTTGGTTTAGATGGTTAGTTTTTATTATGTATATAACGGTATGTTGTGTATTCTTTTTTTGTTCGGGTTCGTTCTTTTTTAATCGGCTTGTTTGGAAAGGAGGAATGTTGTTTGCTTGTAATGTTTCCTTGATGTGTTCGATATGTTGTTGCCTTAAAAAAAACTTATTGAACTCGTTTATGTGGCGTTTATTTTTGCCTTAAAAAACTTCTGTTGTCTCCATGACACGGATGGTGCTAAGAATATTCGAGAAGGTTACTGTTTTTTATGTGGCGTTTATTTTTGGACGGGTTGCGTCATCGATTAAATTTGTCGTAAGGGGGATGGATATCCAATTGTTTATGTCTGATTCGTAATGAGAAAGTGGAGTCTATCGATTATCTATTCTTCTCTTGTGATATGACTTTGAATGTATGGAGGCTAATTCATATTTGGAGTGATTCGAAGATCCTGGTTTTGAACTCATGCGAGGATTGGGATAATTGGATTATGTTTTGGCACGCTTCTAAGGAGTCTAAAGATCGTGCGTATGTCATTTTTGCCGCGGCATGTTGGGTGTTACGATATTATCGAAATATTGTCACATTCAACTCTCAATGTTTGAGGAAGTGTGATATTTTTTTATAACATTGGTCTTTTTTTTTTCCTCTTTAAAGATAGAGGTAAAAAGTTTAGTAGCTGGAACGATTTGTTAAAATTGCCTTTTCTAACTCCGTGCGAGTTTCTTTTTAATATACATCGCCGTTAAAAAAAATACTTGGTGCAAAAACTTTATGGGAGGATTTGTACACACAATTTTTTTGCCATCTACCACAAAAGTACATCCGGTGATGCACACAGTACAACACTCAGATGCATAACTAGTGGTAGATGACAAAAATAATGTATGTACAAATCACCTCCAAACTTTATATATCAAAATCGTGGTTGTCTTTTGTTTTATGATCTCGTTTACTTGATAAAAAAAATTCTATCCAATTTATTTTATTTGTCAAAACTTCATTTTTTGATTAAAAATATGGATCTCAAAATAGAAATACTTGATACTTCGCCGAAACTGAATTTGATTAAGATGAAATGACAAAAACGACAATAACAATAAAATAAAATGAAAAAAGTATATTAAAAAGCAATGGAATTATTTTTCATGATAACAACTTAGATATTTGATAATTTAGTTTCTAGTTCTTTTTATTGGTGTAAATTCAGATGTAAAGTGTCGTTCAAGTGGGACGATTGGCTTAAGAACCTTTATATTATTCTTGTTTGATCTAGCTCCTTGCTAGTGTTTTAATATATCGCCGTTAAAAAAAAAATTGAAGTGACAACATGAACATGCACCATTCTGAATTTCTGATATTAACAAGCATACGTCACTTACATGTGAAAACTATAACAATAAAAATGTACTCATTATTAATACGCGTTTCTATTATAAGAAAAGTATGAGATTTTTTATTTTATTTTTTTAGAACGACAATTTTTTTTCACACATGTACTATATATTTCACACATGCCTCCAGCGATACTTGAACTCACAACTTCTAAGTTGATGGGGAACTCACATACCCAAAGATATCTTTAGTGGCCAACTGAGCTAGCCCAGTTGGTTAGGAAAGTATGAGATAAACTTTGTTTCTATTTTAAGTAGAGAACATGTCATAATTAAATTGCCGGATATGGTACTAGAAATATATATCTCACTTTTTTTTAATTTAATTTAGTTGGTTTGTGAGTGTGTGTGGTATATAGTGGAGTATATTTTATATAAAGTGGGTATTTTAATGAAATGTGAGTTTAGTTGAAAGGTGAGTTGTTATTACGGTTGAAAGGTGAGTAGTAAAGTTGGAGAGAAAAAGCTGACGTGGCGCTGAGGTGTAAGGTGAGTGGGTGTTTCTTACTCCATAATGTTTAAAAACATTTTAGTCAGAATATATATTCACTGAATGACATGTTTTAATATATTAAATTATTAATCGATAAGGATGGTTGTCATGTGCAAGAAATGCACCTCTTCCAATGTCTTTGACCGTCGAATAATATACTCTCCTATACGTGTCCAAACTTATTGTAGTATTACTCTTTATTCAAATTTGGTATCAACATGCTAAGGTTGTTCTTGTCTAAGCTTATATCATCGGTTTATAAGATTATTAGTCTATATGTGTTAAATAAGGTTGTTTGATTAAGCTTATATGAGTGAGCTTATAAATTTATACAAGAAATTTTTGATAAATAAAAAAGATGTGAGTTTTTAAAAGAATTGGCTTATATAACATGTACTATTTCAAATTACAACTTTACTCTTATTTATAACCTAAAGCGTGGATTGCGCGCGATGGCGATGTGCGGGAGTTAATTTTTTATGTGGTTTTTTTTTTCGGTCACATGTTTATTACTTTGTTTTTTTTTTTTATATGGGCTTATTAGTTGGCGCCTCATGTTTAACTGTTTTTTTTTTGGTCCTTTGGGTTATTTTTTTACATATTATTTTATGAGTTGGGTGTTAAATATCGTGGTTTATATTATTAAGCATGATTGCTGCGTCGTTTGATGCGAGACGTTAAATTTGTTATTTTTTTAATTTGTGCGGGTTTATTTTTCTCAGAAGGTTCATGTTAAATTAGTTTGTTTTTTTATATGGGCTTATGTGTTAGGCGTCATGTTGTGGGTATTTTTTCGATTGAATAAATCAGTACTTTTGTATATTTTTTTTCATATTTTGTGCCGATCAATTTTTTTTATATTAATTTGTGCGAATTTATTTTTTCGTTCTCATGTTTAATAGTTTTTTTATATGGGCTTATGTGTTTGGTCCATGTCGCGGATATTTTTTGATCTAAATAAATAAGTACTTCTGTAATTTTGTTTTCTATTTTGTACCGTGGATTTTTTTTTTAAAGTTGTCTAGTTAAAGAAAAAGAAAAAAAAGTCAAAGGGGACGGCTTATAAAGTGGGAGCGAGGGGGGGGGGGGGAGTGGGGGGGGGGTGGGTGGGGGGGGGGGGGGGGGGGGGGGTGGGAGGGGGGATTGGACGGGGTCGGGGGGGAGAAGTAGTGGACGCATGGGCAGGCCAAAAGTAGAAACCGACGGCGGTTACTGTAGCAAGCATTCAAACGACGTAGTTTTAACGAAACAATAATAATATAAATTTTACATTTATATTTTTAAGGCATGTCCTTTTTATCATTAGACAACCTAAGCTAAACCAAACATTTGAGCTAATTAACCTAATAAATGCAAGTTAATTCAAACTCAGCTTACAAGTTTATGATATATAAGTCATAAGCAGCTTATATATCATAATCATAAACCCCAATGGTTTAAAAAAACCAGTTTTTTAATTGTCTCGATCAAGCTACCGGTTACGGTTTAACCGGCAGTTCAACCGGGTTCTTCGTTCAAAATCGGCTCTGTCTTACTAATCGGGTTCTACAGTTTAAACTGGCCCGTGTCAACCCGGCTTTTAAAACACTGATAAACCCAATACGTAAATTTAGCCAAACAATCCCTATATTTGAAATAAATGTACAAGAAATTAGATATTGGGATCCATAAAGATTGTAGAATTGTCCATCATACATCTTTGTTATAGCAATTTACTAGCAACTTGTTTATCAACATGATATCTAATTAAAGTAGACAGTCTTACTTCTTGTGTAGTTGGAACTATTAAAAACTTTACCAACCCTCTATAGAGCTAAAATTTCACCATCTCCAACAAATGGCTACAATTTTAGACACCAAACATAGTAAAAGATAATGGCATACCACAGTAATAAGATTGATTCACACCTCAAAGAGTGATGTGCAAAATTATTGTGTCGCGTCTAAAACTAATATATTACCTCCCATTTTTTAAAGAATGTATGGTTATTATTACTCATAAGGATTGTTTGTCATGTGTAAGAGATTTACTTCTTCCAATGTGTTTGACTAACACCGAATATTGCCTACCTACATTTTGCATTGATGTGCTACAAATCCTACAATATACCACTTCAATAATTTGCATTCATGTGCCGCAAGAAAGTTAAGTATCAGTCTTGAACAAGTGAACAACTTTGATGCAAATGGTACTAAAAGTTAAACATGACCATTGAGCTTGTGATTTAAAACCAAATTTAAACCGAAATTATATTAGTGAATAAACAGGCTCAAGTCCGGTTTGTGAGTTTAGGACATTAGGGTTTCATCATTATAAATAATGGTCATTAATAACATTATACCTACGTGGTTTTCATTGTCCAACATGGTATCGGAACGAGTCTTAATCGCTACGTTGAGTCGCCTCCACTAAATCACCCCGTCAAACCCTAGCCGCCACCCTTTAATAAAAAAAGAGTTAATTGCATAAATGGTCCCTGTGGTCTGTCGGGTTTAACGAAAATGGTCCTTAAACTTTTTTTTTCCCGGATCCTCTCCCTATGGTATTGACTTGTATCGGGTTTGGTCCCTTGACCAATTTTTCTGTTAGTTTGACTGTTAAATGCAAGTTTGAAGACGTGAAATGACAAAATTACCCTTAAACTATTATTATTATTTATTTTTATTATTATTCTTAATAAATAATAATAATAATAATAAATACAAAAAAGTTAACAAATGACAAAATTTTCAATCATAGATTTTTGAGAAACTTTTTATCATCTTCCATCTCAAACCATAACCTGACCACCATTCATTATTTTAAATCACAAATTTTTGACACCATTCTTTATCTTCAATAAAATGAAGAATAATGAACCAAAATCTCAAACATTAAATTAAATCATAATTGCCAAATATCTCACTAAATAGATCTGATGGCGAGACCGACACCATTCTTTGACATCTCATGTCCCATTTTTTCCATATCCATACACAAACACAAAACTTCAAGAATTCCAAATTCTTAATATCACTTCAGAAAAATAAGAATAAACCTACAAATATTCCAATTTCTTTACAAAAAAAAATCCATCAACCCAAAACCCAGTTTACAAGAACCAACATAATTAAATGAAATTCAATGTTACAAATCAAATCCAAAAAACCCCATCTGCTTTCTTTTCATCACAAAAAGTAAGACCCAAAATTATAATAGAACTTCCTAATAAAATCAACAACAAATATACTTATAATCTTCTAAATCTTGGGAGAAAACCCATTTCATCATCTTCCCCATAAAAGCTATAACTCATGATCCATTCAAGATAATATGGTTATAGATCTGGTTGTTTGTGGCGTCAGTGGCTTGGGTAGCTGGTGGTGGTGGCGTCGGTTGTAGGTGGCGACCTGCTTTGGTGGTGACGATGTGGGTGGCTGAAGGTGATGGTGGGATGGTGATGGTTGGCGGCGGGGGTGATTTCAGACATGGCTGGATGGCGGTGGGGGTGGTTTGAGATGGCAGTGGTGGTTGTTGGATGGTGATGTTTGTAGCAGTTGTTGAAGAGTTGTAAGTGTGTCTGTGTGTTTATGAAATTGAAGTAATAAAGAGGCGGGGTAAAATAGATTAGGCATAACTTGTTTATAAAGAGGGTTTTTTTTATATGCGAAAAGACAAAATTACCCCTCCATGTGCACGCCACATGACCAACTTAACGGTCAAACTAACAGAAAAATTGGTCAAGGGACCAAACCCGATACAAGTCAATACCATAGGGAGAGGATCCGGGAAAAAAAAAGTTTAGGGACTATTTTCGTTAAACCCGACAGACCACAGGGACCATTTATGCAATTAACTCAAAGCTAAAAATGAAATGGAAAGACAAAGTATTTAATAGGAAAGAGTTTTGGGCGGGAAAATCTGTTTAGGAGATGACACGTGCAAGTCACGTGCTCATCTATTTTGTCACATATCAGTTGGTTTTGTCAATATTGCAAACCATGTCTGGCAAGATTGAAAAACTTATAGAAACGATTAACACAGAAGATAGCAATAAGATAACCTGTGTTATTACTGATGCTTGCATGGGGTTAGCCATACAGGCAGCAAAAAATTTGGGAATTAGAAGGGCCTGCTTCTGCCCTGCCTCAGTTACCACATTGGCATCCGCATAGTCCATTCAGAAACTGATTGACGATGGAATCATAGACAAGAATGGTACGTAAAACAACATCTATTTACATATATTATTTATAAAATCCTTTAGATGTTCTTATAATACTTTATGAACTTTTTATTGTAGGGGTTCCTGTAAGTGATCAAATTATTCAGCTGTCAGAAACAATGCCACCTATAAATCCTAAGAACCTTGTATGGGCTGCATTTCAGGATGTGCCTACTACTAACAGAAGCAATGTTCCAACTGTGTGAAAAAACTGAAGAAACTTATAGAATGACAGAATGGTTTATATGCAACTCAACAACAGAGCTCGAGTCTGCAGCATTCAGCCTGTACCCACAGCTGATGCCGATCGGGCCTTTGCTAGCAAGCAACCGGCTTGCAAACCAGACGGGTCACTTCTGGCAAGAAGACTCCACCTGCTTAGCATGGCTAGATCAACAACCACCAAGTTCAGTCATTTATATTGCATTTGGTAGCTTCACTATATTCAACCAAACTCAATTTCAAGAACTGGCACTTGGTCTTGAACTTAGCAACAAGCCATTCTTATGGGTGGTGCGGCCCAGTATGACCAAGGAGACTACAGCTGCTTACCCATGGGTATATAGAAAGAGTGAGATCACGTGGAAGAATCGTCAGCTGGGCGCCACAACAGAAGGTTCTAGCTCATCCTTCTATATCTTGTTTTATAAGTCACTGTGGTTGGAACTCAACGTTAGAAGGTGTGACAAACGGACTCCTGTTTTTGTGTTGGCCGTACTTCACTGATCAATTTCACAACTGAACTTATATTTATGACATATGGAAAACTGGACTGGGATGTAATAAAGATGAAGCAGGTATCATCACCCGAGAAGAAATAAAGAGTAAGATAGAACAGCTGCTCAGTGACAAAACATTCAGAGAAAAGGCCTTGGATATGAAAGATAAGATTAGAAGTAGTGTTAATGGAGGAGGATGCTCACACTTTTATTGAGTGGCTTAAAGAGAAAGATACAGACGACAAGGATCAACCTGACTCTATGTAAACATAGATTTCTAAAATAAGGTAAGGTATCCGTATTTAGTGACTTGATTCTTATGTTCTATGGCCTATGGGTAGCACTATGTTGGGAGTTCGGCTAAAAAATAAGTACTTAATAAATTATGAATTGAAGGCTATAATTTTCTCTAAACCACATGGTTTCATAAACTTAGATATATGGAAGTTTAAGAGGATCTAGAGTTAAACTTCAGATATATGCATCACCTCCGTGTAACTGAAAAATACGTTAACAGCCGGCATTTTAGATTATTTCATCTGATGGAACTGTAGTGACCTGTAATCAAGGTAAGAAACAAAAAGCTTCGGCAATTAGCATAAGTTAGGACACTGGCCGGGATGGTGGCGCGTAGTGCCTGGAGACATACTAAAGATACTATTAAAATTCATTCGTCACTTTTCAATTCTAGCTATAATCGATATACTTTATACAAGAATAAAAGTTCCGGATTCTAACTTTTATCACTAAGCTTTAAGGAAAGATGTTAAGACAACAAAGAACAGACATATAAACCACAAGGAAAAAACAAAAGACTGCCATAGAAAAAGAAGAACCCCTTGCAACAGATTGTAAGCACATGCAAATGAGATTTGAAGCATGGTTATATATTACAGCTAGCTATTTGCCTAATGACCACTGGTTGCCTATCACTATGGGATCCAATTTATTGCATCAATGTTGGTCTTCTAGGAAGTTCTATTATGTATAGAATGTCATGAAAATCACTACGAGGTGCTAGGAGTGCATATATACTAAAAATTCTCATTTGTTATTGTTTTTTTCTAAATAAGCAGTTCCATGTCATTGGTTATTCAAAAATAACCAGATAAGCAGTTCGAAGCATAATAGTTAAACACAATAAGCAGATAATAACTTTCATAAGAAATCACAAACGAACACGCCATACATGTTTGATGATTCTAGAATTCTAATCACAGTGGAACACCTCACACTATACCTCACTTATGTGGTTCATACATATGCCACAATAATTAAAAATATATACGGAGCAGTATTAGGTACATCGAGTACTACTGTTATCAGATATGCTTATGTTGTCAATCAAATAAAACATGGAATCCATACACTAATAAAAAACCAACAGAAAATTGATTATTTTGAGGCCGGCCATTTATCTTCAACAGGTACAATTACAAAAAAACAAGATGTGTAAGTTAGTGAATCAAATTCTCAGACAACCCAGTCTATAAAAAGTGAGCCCACACTCATGTACAGAAAGCACCAACATTTCTTAGCCACTGCCAGTTACCAACAAAACATTTTTTTTCGAAATCATGGCAACACCTCATGTTCTAGTAGTACCATATCCCGCACAAGGACATGTAATTCCTACAATGGAGCTTGCTCAACGTTTAGTCAAGCAAGGAGTAAAAGTTACATTTATAAATACACAGGTCAATCACAAGCTCGTGACAAGCAACTGGCTAGACAAAGATGGTTTCGGGGATCTAATGCAGATGGTGTCGATCCCTGACGGTTTACAACCATGGGAGGACAGAAGTAATATTTGTAAGTTGACCTTGTCAATATTACAAATAATGCCGGGAAAGCTTGAAGAGCTTATCACGACGATTAACAAAAAAGATGGTGATAAAGTCACCTGTGTTATTGCTGATGCTTGCATGGGGTGGGCCATACGGGTTGCGAAAAATATGGAAATTAGAAGGGCAGCTTTCTGGCCTGCCTCAGCTACTACATTGGCTTCCATACTGTCCTTTCAGAAGCTGATTGATGATGGAATTATAAACAATAGTGGTACGTAAAAGACCATGCCATCTATAAAATCCGATAATTTTTAAACAATATTCTTAAGATATTCTTTTAATAAATCTTGAAATTCTTATTGTAGGGGTTCCTCTAAGTGATCAGATAATCCAGCTGTCAGAAACCGTGCCATCTATAAAACCCGAGAATCTCGGATGGGCGTGTTTTCCTGACGTTGCTACTATAGAAGCAGCTTTCCAACTGGTAGTAGAAGCTGAAGAAGCTTCTAGAATGACAGATTGGTTTATATGCAACTCAACAACTGAGCTCGAGTCTGCAGCATTCAGCCTGTACCCAAAGCTCTTGCCGATTGGCCCTTTGTTAGCAAGCAATCGACTTGCTGACCAGACAGGTCACTTCTGGCAAGAAGACTCCACCTGCTTGGCATGGCTCGATCAACAACCACCAAGTTCAGTCATTTATATTGCATTTGGTAGCTTCACTATTTTCAACCAAACTCAATTTCAAGAACTGGCACTTGGTCTTGAGCTTAGCAACAGACGATTCTTATGGGTTGTGCGACCCGGTATGACCAAGGAGACTACAACTGCTTATCCAGATGGATTTATTGAAAGGGTAAGCTCTCGTGGAAGAATTGTCAGCTGGGCCCCACAACAGAAGGTTCTAGCTCATCCTTCTATAGCTTGTTTTACAAGTCACTGTGGTTGGAACTCTACTATAGAGGGTGTGACAAACGGACTCCCATTTTTATGCTGGCCATACTTTGCTGATCAATTTCACAATGAAACTTATATTTGTGACATCTGGAAGACCGGATTTGGATTTAGTAAAAATGAAGAAGGTATCATTACCCGAGAAGAAATAACAAGTAAGATAGAACATCTGCTAAGTGAACAAACATTCAGAGACAAGGCCTTGGATATCAAAGATAAGATTAAAAATAGCTTTAATAAAGGCGGATGCTCACATAGTAATCTAAACAGTTTTATTGAGTGGATTAAAGAGAACGATACAAATGCCAAGGATCAACACTCTACGTAAACATGAATGTCTTAAAGAAGGGTTGGGCAGTGAACGATAAGCACATGCAAATAATGAAAGCCGGTCAAGATTCCATAGACTTTGGTGAATAAACACATCATTTCCTTTGTTTCCATATGTCAAGCTGCAGTTCATCTGCTAATAAATTTCGCATATTTATCTTATCAGAGATGAACTTATTTAACTTAAATGGATAAAAGATTATTCTCTATGCATGTGGATACATGTAATATATAATTGAAGTTAAAAGCTGATGTATGCAATTCTATCTGGGGCAAATTGCATAAAAGTGTATCATACTTTAAGTTAATTTGAATTTAATGTACTTAACTTTTTTTTTCTTAATTTAATGTATCAAACTTATTTTTTAAGCAATTTAAGGTTTTTTTGACTTTTTAAAAGCGATTACAGGTTATAATTTTAGTCGAAATGGATTTTAAAAGTTCAATTATAACAATACATCACTTTATTTAATCATTTCGGCTGGAAAAAATGACCAATAACATCTTTCAAAAAAGTCAAAAAAACCTTAAATTGCTCAAAAAAATAAGTTTGATACATTAAATTGAGAAAAAAAAAGTTGAGTACATTAAATTCAAATTAACCTAAAGTATAGTACACTTTTATGCAATTTGTCCTTCTATCTATGCATAATGCATTAAAAAAATAACATATTAAACACTAACTTTTTCATAAAACATCTGGAAACTAAATACGACTATTCTATCAAACAATAAAATGCTGATGGTATATTTTAAAGCTAAACATGAAAAAATAAAATTTGACAGTTTGATTGTAATAGATATAAATACAACTGAACATAATATAGATATAGTTTATAGGGAAAAGTTCATTTGCATACCAGTTTCTCCTCACATACCAAGGGACAAATCCCCATCATCCATTTGGGTTTAATCTAATGGTAGAGATTAATCTAAGATTTAATTGATAAACATATTTCTTTGTCTCTCCTTCTTTTCCCTCGACACCAACAACACAAACACGTAAATAATACTTTTACTTTTCTTCTCAACCCAGCAATCAAACAATTGAATTTACCTTTTCTTTTTGTAAGATCCATCGTCATCACTCACTATCATTCCAATTCCAATTTATCTAATCGATTGAAAAACCATGGTGGAGGTTGATCAAGTTAGTTCGTTCTTTCTTTTTACGGGTTGAAAAAACCCGAAACTTATTTAGCAATTTTCTAATTTATATGTATGCAGAATGTGGGGATTGTGTTAGTGCACGTAAGGTGTTTGATAAAATGTTTGTGAGGAATGTGTATTCTTGGAATGGGATGATTAATGGGTATGTTAAAGGTGGCATGATTCGAGCTGCGAGGGGGTTGTTTGAGAGGATGGGGATGAGGGAGAGGGACGTTGTGACGTGGAATACGATGGTTGTTGGTTACGAGTGTAGTGGGATGTGTGCCGAGGCGGTGAAGTTGTTTAAGGAGTTTAGGAGGGTGGGGGTGGAGTTAATGAGTTTAGTTTTGTGGCAGGTAGAGTAAATGAGTTTAGTTTAGGACTACTGCTAATTATGGTCATGGTCATGAATTTTGTATGATGTATTGGGAATGTTATGTTTGTACCGCAATTAACGATAGTCCAGGTTATTTGACTTTAAAGCGTCCCATCTTGTAGGCTAGTAAGAAACTTAAGTGGTGTCCTAGTCCGTGGTGCGATTAGAAAGGCTTCATTTGTGTACAGAAAACGATTTTCAAATCTACACTAAAAAGAAGACGCGGAAGCAGATACTAAGGATAACTTCCATAAATTTAGGGAAAAGTTAGCCCGTTTCACTAGAGTGACTGGATTTCTAGAACTTCATAAGGGCACTAGAGAATGGTCTTTTAGAGGTTGCCAGTTCTGATTATGGTCACGCGTTGACAAGGGCGAGCCATAATTCTTTTTACTTTTTCCGTTTATCTTCTCATTTTATTGTATATGTAGATATATAATCTCAAGATTTCTTTATTGTCACCTTGTTTTGTAGGTTTTTAAATACTACAGTGATAATGTGACGGATGACGGTCTACTGAGGATGTTGAAGGTTTATAAAGAAATACCTTAAACCATCAAGACATCAAGAGACGGACAGTGAAGATGATGATGATGATGATACCGATGACGATGATCTTCTAGATATCGAAGAAGCGAAGGATTCTGATGAATAAGAAACAGGTGATAATACTGGTGAAGGTGGTGAACAGTCTGAAGACTCTGAAGGAACTGTAGTTAAAGAACCTCATGAAGAAAATTCAGATGGCGATGCTGATGGTGGAATAGATGATGAAACTATGTTCAGAATGGATTCGTATCTTGCACAAATCTTTTAAGAACAAATAAACTAAGCTGGTGGTGGTGATACTGCTGGTTGCTGGTTCTGAGCTTGTACTTTTCAAACTTCGTGTTCTTTCATTGCTGGAATTTTACCTACATGAGAATCAAGGCAAGTCTTATTTTGTTAAATTTGTTGTTTTCTAAATTTTAAATATACCTGAATCATGTGTTTAAAAATATTA
>BQNB010002814.1:29358-116782 GCA_026074375.1 Tanacetum coccineum
GTTGTAGAATTTGAACTAATATGCTTGTGATGTTGTAGAATTTGAACCAAAATGCATTAGGGTGTTTTATGCATAGAAAAGGCTTAGGCGTATAAAAGTGTTTATGTATGTGTGTTTGTATAAATATAATGTTGTTTGTTTATAGAATTAATGCAGTAAATACTTGTTTTATCGGACGTGAGCCTAAGTAAGGGTTTGCGCAGAATGTATTAGGCGTCTAAAATTGGTTATGTGTGCGTGTTTGTTTAAAGTTAATGCAGGGTTTGTATAGAAGTAATGCAGTACATACTTATTTTATTGGGTGCGAGCCTAGGTTAGTGTTCGCGAAGAATGTATTAGGCGTCTAAAATTGGTTATGTGTTCGTGTTTGTTTAAAGTTAATGCAGGTTATGTATAAAAGTAATGCAGTACATACTTGTTTTATCAGGTGTTAGTCTAGGTTAATTTACGCGCATAAAAGACTTAGGCGTCTAAAATTTGTTATGTCTGCGTGTTTGGATAAAATTAATGCATTTTGTTTATAGAACTAATGCAGTAAATACTTGTTTTATTGGAAGTGAGTCTAGGTTAGGGTTCGTGCAGAATGTATCAGGCGTCTAAAATTGGTTATGTTTGCGTGTTTGGATAAAATTAATTCAGTTTGTTTGCAGAGGTAATGCAGTACATACTTGTTTTACCGGGTGTAAGCGTAGGTTAGTGTTCACGCAGAATGTATTAGAAGTCTAAAATTGGGTATGTGTGTGTTTTTGTTTAAATTTAATGCAGGTTGTGTATACAAGTAATGCAGTACATACTTATTTTATCAGGTTCGATCCTAGGTTAGGCTTCGCGCAGAATATATTAGGCGTCTAAAACTAGTTATGTGTGCGTTTTTGTTTAAAGTTAATGCGGGTTGTGTATATTGGTAATTCGGTACATACTTGTTTTATCTGGTGTTATTCTAGGTTAGTTTATGCACATAAAAGACTTAGGCATCTGAAATTGGTTATGTGTGCGTGTTTGGATAAAATTAATGCAGTTTGTTTATAGAAGTAATGTAGTAAATACTTGTTTTATCAGATGTGAGCCTAGGTTAGGGTTCTTAAAGAATGAATTAGGAGTTTAAAATTGAGTATGTGTGCGTGTTTGTTTAAAGTTAATGCACGTTGTGTATAGATGTAATTCAGTACATACATGTTTATCGGGTCTGAGTTTAGGTTTGTGTACGCACAGAATGTGTTAGTTGTTTGAAAATGTATCTCTGTACGTGTTTTGGTAATATTAATGCGGCTGTTGTAAATAAGTAATCCGGTACATGCTTGTTTATCATGTTTGAGTGTAGGTTAATCATTCTGAATGACTATGGTTGTATGTGATGTAGTAGATAGATGACTGTGATGCAGTATGGTATTAAATTGTGTTCATATATCTGCGTATTAAAATGTCGCTAAGAAATTCAAGTGGAAAAACCAATGAGTAAGTATTTAATTTTAATTTTGATTGAATATGCTTGTTGTAAGACCCCCAAAATCACAACAACGCAGCGGAATACCACATGGGGTGCTACTTCATAATACACATCGCTAGATACAAGAGAACGACCTCTAAATGTCGTTTGAAAAATAACATTGTTGATTTAATCAAAATCTGAATTTAATATAACATTTGTCCCATAATTGCATCACCATGAAAAACTTGAATGTAAAGACTCCAATGCACATCAAATAATCCAAGCATCTAATTCACCTGAGAAAAACATGCTTAAAAGTGTCAACATTAAAGTTGGTGAGTTCATAGATTAGTTTAAATATGAATGTAAGTTTCAACAAATATATTTATCCACTGTGTCATCACAGTACCATGTAAAATGTTTATAAAATATGCACGACCCATTTTATGTCACCAAAAGTACCAATATTATCCCAAAGATTTTATAAAGAATGCATGGTTAATTTAATGTCACCAAAATGTACCAATCTTATCCCAAAGATTTTTATAAATAATGCATGACAAATTTAATGTCACCAAAAGTACCAATTATGTATTTGTCGGGGGGCCCTATAGTCCCAACGTAGCATGAGATATAAGTGGGGTCTTGGTTCAAAACAACACGCACCATCGTGCTCTTTCTCGCAGCACAAAAGACGTATCCACAAAGAGCAAGACTCGGCTGTGGTTTAGCTTGTTTTTTGTGGGCATGCTCATGTCACACGTTGAGGGTTTCGCATGAGGGTTTCCTCATAATTCATGCGAGATTCTAGTGTTCGTTAACCCCTTACAATCTAAATGTTTGGTCGTGGTATGCTTAAGATTTTTACAACATTTCTGGTCTCGCCACTAGTCCTATACATGTTTAATGGTTAATGACTCTCTCATGGTTTCGATATATAGCTTTTATGTATAATATGGCATTTTCTAGTTTTGTTACAGGTTGTTATTTCATGTGTATTATGGCAAATCTATTCATATATGTATGTTCATATTAGACACGCTTGGTTAAATGCTGCGTTTTATTCATGCAAGCCAAGACTCTCGTTAAGCTACATGATAAATGACATGATTAATGATAACTATAAGGGCGACGTACCGAGGTTCAAGCAAGAAAGATGGTGGTTACGAAAGAACTCGAATTTCCCTTGTTTTACCCTTTTACAATCCGTCGTTCACCTAGCTTGTGCCCTCAACGAAGTTTGAACTCAAATCGTTTATCCTTCTTTTTGTTTTTAGGTTTTAGTTGTGATGAAAATAGCTAGTGCATGGTTCCCCTTTTTATACTCATTTTGTGTGATAGATTACTGAAGATGGCATGAGAAATGTATAATTCATATACACTGTTATTTGTATGTTACTATTTGTGATGATCACCCTTTTCTATAATACTATTTAATGAATAGCTACTATTTAAATGAAATGAAATGAACTGGAACGTAACATGTGAATAGCCTCAAAAAGATGTAGGACATGAAATGTAAGAATGCAAATGATGATGTTGGTTCGTCCATTTTGAATTCATGTCTACTGGTTGACTTGAATAATCGTTTGTATTTTTTTGAAATTCTAGGAGATGCAACGTCAAGTTGTATTGTTGATTTAGTGAAGTCTAAATATTGGTTCCTTTACATTTTGTTTATTGTAGTATGAAAGGGTTCACAAAATAATATGGTCGTGCGACTTTGTTTCGCGCGGCGTAAATAAGATATGATTTTTATTGTTACGTGATCTCTAAAGTATCCCTTTTTGATCCGTAAATGAAATGACGATTTATGCGCGTTATTTGACTTTCGACTAGCACAAAATATTGTATGCCACTTGAAGGAGCACTTTTATTAGAAAAATAACGACAATTTAGCTATTGCTTGCGATACATACTTTTGCGTAAAAATAACAAGAAGTTCTAAATTTTCTGAGGTGTCACATCCGCCCCGTGTTATGCGATTTCGTCCCGAAATCAAGACGTTGTGGTAGATCGTGGGTTTGTGAATAGGTGAGGGTATTTCTCCCTGAACTGGTCTTCGCGTTCCCACGTGTACTCTGGACCTCTTCGTGCATTCCAACAGACTTTAATGATAGGTATACGACTTCGTTTAAGTTGCTTGACCTCGCGGTCTATAATCTCTACGGGTTCTTCAACGAAGTTGAGTTTGTCGCCGAGTTGGATTTCTTCCAAAGGAATGACGAGTGTGTCATCGGATAAACATTTCTTTAAGTTGCAAACGTGAAACACATTGTGTACTCGACTAAGTTCTTGAGGTAATTCCAAATGGTAAGCTACTGGACCAATCTTTTCTATGATTCTGAAGGGTCCAATATAGCGAGGTTTCAACTTTCCACATTTTCCAAATCGCATCACACCCTTCTAGGGCGCGACCTTTAGCATAACCTTGTCTCCGACTTCAAATTCAAGGGGCCTACGCCTCTTGTCAGCATATCTCTTTTGTCGATCACGTGTCGCTTGCATGCGATCCCTAATCTTGAAAATCTTTTCCATAGTCTCGTGAATAATCGCTGGTCCGGTAAGTTGTGCCTCTCCAACTTTAGCCCAACAAATAGGCGATCGACACTTCCTACCGTAAAGTGCTTCAAACGGTGCAGCTTTAATGCTCGTGTGATAACTGTTATTGTACGAGAATTCCACCAAAGGTAGGTGTCTATCCCAACCATTCCCGAAGTCAATCATGAAAGCTCTTAGCATGTCCTCTAATGTCTGAATGGTCCTCTCACTCTGACCATCGGTCTAAGGATGATAGGCAGTACTCAGGTTCAACTGCGTACCTAATGCTTTATGTAAAGATTGCCAAACTCTCGAAGTGAAATGGCTATCACGATCAGAGATGATTGACACCGGTATTCCATGTCTTGCTACTATCTCCTTCATGTACAACCTCGTCAATTTTTCTGTTGAATCCGTCTCCTTCATTGGCAAAAAGTGCGCAGACTTAGTAAGACGATCAACAATGACCCAAATCGAATCGTATCCCGCTGCTATTTTGGGAAGTTTGGTGACAAAATCCATTGTTATCTTCTCCCACTTCCATTCTGGTATATCAGGTTGGACCAATAAACCAAAGGGTCTCTGATGTTCAGCCTTGACTTTTGCACAAGTCAGGCATTTGCTAACATATGTGGCGATGTCAGCCTTCATATTTGGCCACCAATATAACATTTTCAGGTCATGGTACATCTTGTCGGCTCCTGGATGAATAGAATACTTTGACTTATGCGATTCGTGCATAATCAAAGATCTCGTGTCACCATAACATGGTAACCAACTTCTATTATCCAAGCATAATGTTCCATCAGCGCGAGCTTCTTACTTCTTTAACATGCCACTGATGTCTTCTGCTTTAATGTTTTCGATCTTGACTGCTTCCCACTGAGCCTCAAGGATTTGTGACGAAAGGTTTAAGCCAATGGTCATAACCAAGGCTCTTACTCTTAACGGTTCGATTCTTTCCTTTCGACTCAAAGCATCCGCTACTACATTCGCTTTCCCCGGGTGATAACGAATTTCACAATCGTAATCACTTAGGAGCTCTATCCATCGGCGCTGCCTCATATTGAGGTCCTTTTGGTCTAGGATATGTTGTAGACTCTTATGGTCGGTGAATACTACACACTTCGTGCCATACAAATAGTGTCACCAGATCTTTAGGGCGAACACTACTGCCCCTAACTCCAGATCATGAGTGGTGTAGTTCTGTCACTGAATATTTAGTTATTTGGAAGCGTAAGGAATAACCACATCCTTAGCATTAGTACCGCACAACCCTTTTATGGAATCATCACAGTAAACATAAAAGTTCATCACTGCTTCCGGAGTTGCTAAAACAGGTGCAGCACATAGTTTCTGCTTCAATAGCTGGAAAGCTTCTTCCTATTCTTCACCCCAATCGAACTTCGATGAATCTCCTATAGTAGCCTGCAAGACCTAAGAACTGGCGAATCTCCGAAGGAGTGGTTGGAAGATAGCCAGTTCATTAACTATTTCAATCTTAGTTGGTCTACGTGAATACCATTGCTATCAATCACGTAGTACCCGAGGAATTTACCGTATTGATCCCAAATTTACACTTGGAAAATCTGGCAATACAGTTCTTCTTTCTCAATAACTCCAGAATAGTTTTCATGTGCTTCCTCGTTTTTCTTTCTCATACGGGAGTATATGGAGAACTATCGTCGATGAACACAATCACAAACCTTGCCAAGTATGGTTGGCATACACGGTTCATTGAGTCCAAGAACACCGCATGTGCGTATTGGTCAACCCAAAAGGCATAACTTAGAACTCATAGTGTCCGTATCGGGTTCTGAAAGCGGTCTTGGGAATATCTTCTTCTCTAACCCTTAATGATATAACCTGACCTTAAATTTAATTTTTGAAGTAGATCTGGACCCTTACAACTGAACGATAAAAGTCATCGATCTTATGGTAAAGAGGGAACGATTTTTTCACTGTAAGTTTGTTTCAACTCGACCGATAATCGATACACATTCGGAAGACCCATCTTTCTTTTTGACAAATAAGATTGGTGCTCCCCACGAAGAGGAACTTGGTCTTATAAAACCTTTGTCAGAAAGTTCTTTTAGCTGTTCGCTAGTCATTCATTTTCTGCATGTGCAAGACGAAATGGTGCGCGAGCAATATTTGTAGCTCCCGGGTATAAACCATGGTGAAATTCAACTTGGCGCCGGGGTAGTCCCGGAAAAATCTTTAGGGAATACTTTTGGAAATTCTCTGACGACATGCACAACTTTAAATTCCCTTTATTGATTTCAGATTCCTTCTCCTTATCATTTGAATCAAGAACACTTGACATCCCTGGTCGATGTACTTCTGCGTTCTGATGCTCGAGATGACTTCAAATCTTGAATCGTTTTTAACTCCGCTTCTTTCGCCTTGTACAATTAGCATATAATTTCCATACGGAACACGAATGTACTTCTCATAACACACAACCTCCGCGCGATGCTCGGTCATCCAATCCATTCCGACAATGACGTCATAACTTCCTAGTTTGTTGATCCCAATCCTAGATCGATTCCTTACCTTGTAAAGAGTATGTTACCTTGGATAAATAAAAAATAACAATAACAGAAACCTTGTGTATATATCAAAGAGTATGTCGAATCTACTCTTATAATAACTATAAGTATATCAATGAACAGTAAAAATAAAAAATTTGTGAAAAACAAAAGATGTAACAAAACACTTCAATATTATTAATGATAATAATACGAGTACTCTATGTAGTACTAGGGTTACAACCTTGAAGCTTACAAGACTCTTAATCTCTGGATCTGTGTATGTGTATTTGTAAAGAAGATGTTATTGAGATATATTCAACTAATGCCCTAGAGCCTCCTTTTATAGACTAAGGAGTCCTAGTCGGCTTATAATACATTCCTAAGATATCTCAATCTTTTCTAAATATAAACGTAATCTTCTAAATAAATACATGTATATCTTGTACAAAAATACTTCAACACTTATCTTCACACGTATTCTTGTTCTCCACACACTCTTTATCTCTTTAACGCGTCTTTATCCTCTTGACAGTAGAAAGTCTTCAAACAGTCGTAATCTTTCCACCAGCAGCACTAATAATGTAATCAGTTGTAATATTAGATACTACAGTACTAATATATACTAACAGTAGTAACTTGTACTGAGCAGTCTTAACTTAGACTACTAAAGTACTAACTACTTAGCTTATATTTTAGTCTTTAACACTTTAGCAGTCTTAACTTCAACTAACAGCAGTAACTTTATGCTATCAGTACTAAACTAAACTAACAGTAGTAACTAGCAGTGGTAACATTATACTACCAGTACTAACCACTTAGCATAATTTCCATTATGTACCTGAGCAGAAGTCTTTTAAGACCCAACAATCCTCCCCTAAACTTGATGTTCATCTTCTGAATCTTCAAGTTTCTTCTTTAAAAGTCTTCACACACTGCAGGAAGAGTGCATTCAAACCTTTCATTTTCTTTTCGCTGATTTTACCATACTTAAGCAATTGATAACACAACTCATTTTGATGATCAAAATTGAATTTCTTGTTGAGCATATTGGTGATGGTAATTGGTGTAAAGGGGTATCTTCTTTCAACCAACATAAAAATGTGAAGATTATCAAATCTTACAAAGTGAACTCCAGATGAATCAATCAACTTCCAAGTAGTCACCCTGTATCCTTTGGCAAACATTCTCCAATACATCACTTTTTAATGACTGGTTAAACATAACTCTCAAATCTCCATACCAATACCTTTTCAAATTCATCTTCCGCTTTGTAATCACCATACATTCCCTTTCACTATCCTCCAAAGAGTTCAAGTCTTCTCTATCCTATTTCCTTGTGGCATCCCTTAACATTGAAGAGTATCATTATAGAACATTCCATCTGCCTCTTATCATTCATATGTACTAACATCCCCTCTGACTCTTTCTTCCTCTACTTTTTGTTTCTTTGAGGATTCTTCATGTTGTTCTTTCACTGCTCTTTTTCTTCCAAGCATCTTCTTTCTGCTACCTTTAGCTATTTCCTCTCTACCTTCTTCCTTCTTTTCTTTGTTTTCCTGTACCTCAGAACCCATAGCTACAAAGGTATTTACTCTCTTCATTTCCTTATCAAACAACTTTTGAATTTCATCAAAACTCTTTCCTTTTAGTTTGTCTGTATGATACTCCAGCACCATGAGCTTAAGATAAGTATACATTTAAGTTCTCTTTTGTGCCTTGGTAGGAGGTCTATTTCTCTTTTCTTGTGCTCTAAGTGCAGCAAAATGCTTTCTTCTTTTCTCTATCAGTTCCATAAACAGTTTTGCTTTTTCCTCATCTGTCAATTCCTCTCTTTCCTTTGATTGGAGTCTCTCAGCCAGCAATCTATCAGCCTCCATCATAGCTTGTGTATTTTCCCATGACTCAATCAATGCTATGTTGCTTTTCTTCCTCTTGATTCCTTGCCAGCATTTTGCTCTTCTAATAATTCAGCATCAGTTTAGCTTGAATATCTCTTGTAATTTGTTCATCAAGAGCAATTTGATCTTTTCTCTTCAAAGGAACTTCAGGTTCAATCATAATACCTTTTCCTTTATCCTTAGAACTTGAAGGTTTTATCTCTTGTGGAACTCTGAACTCACTTGGCTCCTGAACAACCACCCCTTTATCCTTGGGTCTTGTAGTTGTTGTTGTTTGTATCAAGCATATAACAACTTAGGCTTAGCTGCATTTAATCTGAAAGTTGTCAGAGCCAAATTGATTTCCTCATTTGTTGTAAGGAACAACACAATCATCATCCAGCAGGTAGTAACTACTTCACCAGCTAGTACTATCAACAAGTTCTTAGTACTCTGTTCACTTTTCCTATCAACCTTAGCTTCACAGGCACTCAACATCATCCAAAATTCCAGTATCAAACATCAAGTCATCATCTTGTCTTTCTTGAGTTTCATCAACCAAGGAAACATCAATATCAGCATCAATATCTTCAATACTCCTCCCCTGTTTGGATGCATCTTCAGGAACACCCAAACGCTCCTGATCTGCAAAGGACTCAACACTCCTAACCAAACAACTTTCCAGATCTTTTTAAACCTGAAGGTCTAAGATATTTTCCTCCTTTCTAACCTCTGGATTCTCTTCTTCAAAGCAACAATCTCCTTAGCTTGAGCATCCTTTGCCTTTTGTAAATTAAGAAATGTTTTTTGTAATTGATGGTACATAAAACCCCCCCCCACCATCAAATCTTTTAGTTTCATGCTTTCACCACCACTAGGTTGTGGATCACTGGACAGGTTGTTGAAAACTATACTCAATAGCTGTTGCCTCATCTTGAGGAACCTCTGCCTCCTGTCTTTGAACCTTCTTAGATAGTTTATCCTTCTTGGGTTGGGAAGATGAAGATGGTTGATCAATAATGGGTATTGGAGTAGAATCGGTTAGATTATCTAAATCCTCACCCATTTCTTCAACAGGTTGAACCATCATGGTATCAAATAAAGGTGTTTTTCTCCCAGAGAAATCCTTTCCTGCCCTCTTCATATTTGCAAGCACTTTCTTTGTGTGAAAGGGGTTAACAAAAATCTTCTTGTATGTTGACATATTACCTAATTGTTGATTAATGAAAACTTGGAGAAAACGTGGATACAACAAGAATTTGACTCCTCCATCCAAGTGTTTCACCATTGCATCAAAGATATATTTAATAGATTGAACTTTTGATTAGTCCCAGCATAAATGAACAACAAGCCATAGAACTATTGAACACAATCCATGCAGTGTATTTTAGCACTTAAGCATTGAGTAATATATGAATGAAATACTCCCACTGAAGATAGAAAAAGTCTTTATTAAAAAAAAGTAAGCTTTTGAGAAGGCTTTTCATACCCCATACGCGTCAAATTCATCAAAAGATAGAGCAGTTTGAAGAACAATTAGTACCTTCAGCATCATCTAAATAAAAGATTCTCCCAATGCTTGACTCCGAAACAACAACCCTCTTTTTTAACAACTAGGGCTTGTATATGTCACACTCCATTAACGGTCTGTACCATGGCAGTGCCCAATAATGTTCAATGCAAGATGTGTAGATCAACAGATTGACTGTAAAACAATATGAAACAAACATGCCTTCAAGAAATCAAATATCTCTTGCAACCCATCACTTTCTTTGGGTTTTTTTCAAGAACGCACCACATTGTTGTTTCAGCAAACTTAGTGTCTTGTCATAATGCTGAACTCGATGATCAAGATGAACATTGATTAGGGATTACGGTTAGAGAGTGTTTGAATAAGTGAAATCGAATAAAGAAGTAAATGAAACCCTTAATCACCCTCAACAACAGAAACTTGAACTGGCAATATTAACATATGCTTAACAGCAGAAACCAATACGGACAATACTAATTTAAGCCTAACAGCATTAACTTAAGCTTAGCAGTATTAAGTTCAAACTGAGTAGCATTAAAAGAATACACCAGTAATCATTTAATGTTCATTCCAATAAGCAATTTTCACCATCAAATTTGATTCACACATACTCTCTTTCTGTTTTTATGCTCACAACATCACTCATTCATTTTGCTCACATAACCACCATTATGTTTTTATTGCACAACATCTCTTCATTCTGTTTTTTAAGCTCACAAATTCTCTCATTTCTTTTGGCTTACCAAGATACTCTTTCTGTTTTAATATGACAGTTGTGTACAAAATTTCGTCAATTCCAATGAGTTTCATACTGTCCTCCCCACTTCCAAGTGTGTAACCTCTTGAGAGAGGTGGATCAATAGACTGCATAGATTAATCTCAAACCTATTTGAGCCTTCCCATCCCCCAATATGGTATCTTGCACTGGGACCACTACCTGAATTAATTACCCTAAGGAAAGTTTAATTCATTAGTTTCATGGGATTGGGTTCTTATTGATGTAACCACATCTTGCTCTGCTTCTAAGCTAGTAATCAGCAGTGGCAGCCCTTTCCATTCTGTCACCCAACTCCTTATGGACAGCCTCATCACCAACCTTTGTCAGGGGGACCACTAGACTGAGGTATCTTGGTGTCCCGACCTCTTGTGATATACCTAGATGTGTTTTAATCCCTTTTGAACATACTGATGATATAACACATCCTTTCATCCATGCTTGTTGGTTGTAGAAATAAGGAACCTCCCCTCAAACAATGCCTCAATTGATAAGAATCTGAAAACAGTTGCAACTTTGGTGCCCATGTCCTCTTAACAGCATTAACATTTGTCTGACAGTAGTAATTTACTGCCTAGCAGTATTAACTGAAGTCGAACAGTATTAACTTTATCTTCAATAATTTTGCAACAACATGCCTCTATTCATCACAAGCACACTAGAAAAGACTAGATAGACATGTGGGAATTCATGAGGATCCATATTTATGCGATAAACCCCATGAATAAAAGTTAAACTCTGTGAACCAAGATCATTATCTATCTTCAAAAAGGTGAAGCATTCAACAACTTGTATTCAACATGCTTTACCTGCAAATGTTAGTTCACAGCCAAAGATACAAGTTCCAAACCATTTTCTTCTTAACAGCATTAACTTTAACTAACTGGTTTAACAAAACAGTCTTAAGTATAACTAACAGTTTTAATTATACTTAGCAGTATTAATTGAGAAAACTAACAGTATTAATCTTTTACAAAACTATAAAGAGATATATGGTAGAAAGTGGAAAGGGAAGAGGGAACCCGGGAGGAGAGAGAGGAAGGAGGAGAGGAGAGAAAGGAGGAGAGAGGGGGACCCCCAGTAAAACAAAGGGACAAGAGAGAGAAGAGAGAGGGGAACCATTAAGGATTCAGCATTCCATAACTTGATACCAAGTATTGAAATCTGCCTGCCATCAAACCTGTTGTAAAAGATCAGTAACATTTATTAAATCAGTTATGAATTTTAACCACTATATTAACTTATAAGGTTGCATCTCCTTAAAAAAGATTCCTAATCACCTGTTTTATGTTTTAGAATGTTGAACAGGATTTTCAATAATGCAGATAGTACTGTTATTGTTAATATTAATGACAGTGTTCATGATATTGTACCCATAATCCAGCAATTGGTTTTGAATCCAGAGTACTTGTCCACAGTAACTTGCAGCAGCCACATATTCAGCTTTAGTTGTAGAAGTTGCAACCATAGTTTGCTTTTTACATTGCCAAGATATCAACCTGTTTCCCAAAAACTGACATCCTCCCAGTGTAATTCATGATCAAGAGTACTGCTCCAGCATAGTCACTATCAGTATATAGCAACCAGTTCAAAATGGATAATACCAAAATACCAAAGGCCTAAGGTTGGTTTTTCCTTTCAAATATCTAAAATTCCCTTACGCTAAGAGATGTGATATTTGTAGGAGAGTAACTTGAAAACTGCACATGCACTACTGCAAACATGATATTCTGGTCTAGATGCAGTGAGATACATCAAAGAACCAATCATAAATCGATAGTGATGTACATTAACATCATCAGCATCTCCATCCTTGACCAAAGGTTGTTTCCAAATCAACAGGAGTTGGAGCAAACTTCACATCAGAGTAGTTGAACTTCTTCAAAATTTTAGCTACATAATTGTCCTGACTAATAAATATTCCATCTTCCTTCTGTTGTACTTGTAATCCTAGAAAGAAAGTAAGTTCTCCCATAGAACTCATCTGAAACTTTTCCTTCATCAGCTTCTCAAATCCAGTACATAACTCCTTGTTTGTAGAGCCAAAGATAATGTCATCAACATAAACCTGTACAAGCAAAATATCTCCTTTTTGCTTCTTGATAAATAATGTCTGATCTATCTTGCCTCTTTTAAACCCATTGCCCAACAGATAGTTAGCCAAAGTTTCATACCATGCTCTTGGTGCTTGATGCAAACCATAAAGTGCCTTGACCACCTTGTAAACTTTGTCTGGATGGTCAGGATCTTTAAATCCTGGTGGTTGAGTAACATAAACTTCTTCCTCAATAGTTCCATATAAGAAAGCACTCTTTACATCCATTTGATATACCAGAAAACCCATAAAAGAAGCATAGGCTAAAAACAATCTTATTGCCTCAATTCTTGCCACAGGAGCAAAAACTTCTTCATAATCAATACCTTCTTCTTGTCTATGACCCTGTGCAACCAACCTTGCTTTATTCCTAATCACAATCCCCCTTTCATCTTTCTTGTTTCTGAAGACCCATTTTGTTCCAATGGCCCTCTTTCCACTAGGCAAATCCACAAGTATCTAAACTGGTTGAAGTTTGAATTGCAAAAGTTCTTCCTGCATTGCTTCCACCCAAGATGAATCAGATAGAGCTTTAGCAATGCTTGTGGGTTCAATCTGTGATAGGAAACAAGAATATAAACAAGTATTCAGGGTATCATGTGTTTTCTGTTCATATACTGCACTGAGAAACCCTTGTTCAGAAGTAGGTTTTGCATTCTTCTTGTCTGAACATATGACTTCACATCACCAGTCACATTTTTAATTGGGTGATCCTTATGAATTCTTGTATTGGGAGTGGTTGGAACTGTATAAGAATTTGTGATGTTCCTTAAATCAATTTCTGGTTCATCTTCATCACTGAAGAACTCAACATGAGTGGCTTCAAGTGTATGATTAACTCCCATTGTGAACATGTCTTGAGGGCTATCTTGATCATTTGAACTAGCAGTATTAACTGATGGACCAACAACAGTAACTTTATGCTATCAGTACTAAATTATACTAATAGTAGTAACTAGCAGTGGTAACTTTATACTACCAGTACTAACTACTTAGCACAATTTCCATAACCCACAGGTCCTAGGATCGAAACCTGGATCTGATACCACTTGTTGATCCTAATCCTTGATCGATTCCTTAGGTTGTCTAAGGTTAAATTACCTTGGATAAATCCAAAATAACTTGTTGTAGAAACTTTGTATGTATACTAAAGTGTATGCAGAATCTACACCTTAATACCTAGAAGTATTATGAATAAAACAGTAATCTTGAATAAACAAAGATATAACCAAACGCTCCAATATTATTAGATCAATAATACGAGTACTCTTCACTAGTACTAGGGTTTACAACCTTGAAGCTTTTCTTAATCGACTTGATAACTATGAAAACTTATATGCAAAACTGATATCTCAACTAATCCCCTAGAGCCTCCTTTTATAGACTAAGGAGTTCTAGTCGGCTTACAATACATTCCTAAGATATCATAAACGTAATCTTTTAAATAAATACATTATGAATATCTTGTACATAAATACCTGAATACTTATCTTCACAAGTATTCTTGTTCTCCAAACAATCTTTATCTCTTTAATTCGTCTTTATCCTCTTGACAGTAGAAAGTCTTCAAGCAGTTGTAATCCAGCAACATAAACTTTTTCACCAGCAGCATTGAGCAGTAGTAACTTCTAAGAATCTTTGAAGTCCTAACAATTTCTTCATATAGCAAATTTTATTTATCAAATATCGAACAAATATCCAACGGTTGTTGTAATAAAAAATATGCCGATGAGAAGGCCTAGATTACGAACAAAAGTTTAATCAAAGTTAAATATGTACAAGTGTAGGTAGTCTAGGGGCTGTTTACGGACAAATCTATGAAACTTTACTTTTTACAAAAAATACCCTATACTTCTTGCTATTTATGATTTTTTTATATAACAAACTTTATTTATCAAATATCTAACAAATATCCAACGGCTTCTGAAATAAAAAATACACCAATGAGAATGCCTCTTGATTACGAACAAAACGAGCCAAATATTGATATGCTATTGAGATACGTATGATTTTAAATTATTTTTTAAGTATCTAATATATATATTTGAAAAAAAGAGCTTTCAAAACAAATATTAAACATACCATTAACTTTAAAAACTAACATAGAGTTTAACTTTATACTTCCACGCCTACTAATCAAATTATGGCTACCAAAGTCCTAGCAGAGGCAGATATATTTGCAGATCAGTTGACACAATCATTTGTTTCACAAACAGTATAAACTAATTGACTCAACTCATGCATGTAATGCTCACAATTCAAAACAAAACAAAAGTTATAAAAAAGGAAACCAATTGTATAAATAACACAATTACACTATACTTTCTCATTTAGAGAAAATCACATATATCATATCAAAATTAGCTCTGCACGCACGCGCGGGGATACACATCATTGTATACACTTCAAGTGCCGATCGATACGACGCCGTATCGATTCGGCCCAAAAAATGCAGCCAAAAAACATTAAGAAGAAATAATTTTACAAAACGTACCATCAAACTATGCAACAAGTTATAAAATTTACCCTATACTTTTAGTTATTTACAAATTTTTTATATAACAAACTTTATTTATCAAATACTAGCGATTCCTTCATAAAAATATACCGTTGAAAAGATCTTGACACTTCAAACAAAATGAACTAAATATTGCAATGCTTCTGACATACACACGATTTTATAAACCACCCTAGAGTTTTATCAAAGTTATATATGTACAAGTGTAGGTAGTATAGGGTCTATTTATGGACAAATTTACGAAACTTTACTTCTTACAAAAATTACGCCATACTTCTTGCTATTTGCGATTTTTTATATGAGAAACTTTATTTATCAAATATCTAACAAATATCAAACGACTTCTCTAATAAAAAATATACCATCCACTGCTTATGCATGTATCCACACTAAGTTTTTAAGAAGGTAACATTAAATCCTCTTTTGGACTTTAGTTGGCAGGCATTCCTCCATTTCCTTAGCTCAAGCATGCCAAAGTGTTTTCTTTCTTTGTTCATAAAGTTCTACAAACAGTCTTGATTTTTCTTCAATAGTTATCTCTCCTTGTTCTTCTGTTTGTAGCCTCTGAGCTAACTTAAAATCTGCCTCCATCATAGCTTTTGTATTATCCCATGACTCAATCAAAGTTATGTTGTCTTGTTCTTCTTGTTTCCTTGCAAGCTTTTCTTCTTCTATAAGTCCAGCCTCCAACTAAGCTTGAACATCTTTTGCCATTTGCTCATCATAGAAGCAACTTGATCTTTTTCTTTAAACGGAACTTCAGGCTTCAATCATAATACCTTTTTCTTTGTCTTTGACTGAGGTTATGATCTTGTAGATTTCTGAAAATCACTTGGCTCCTTGGTTTTAAAAAAACTAACAGACCCGACAGACTCATATGGTCTTGTAGTTTGTTGTTGTTGTAGCAAGCATGGGGCAGGGGTGAGGGACGAACTTTAGGTAGGGTGCAACTTTGATTTGAATAAGTGTCCTGCGAGCCATGAAGTGATTCCCTTGAAGGGAGTTGTAGGGAGCACAGCACTACCCTTTTCAACACTAGCAAGCATAGTAACTAGCTTCAACGGGGGCACAGTACTATCATTAAGCTTTGTACTCTGCTAATCTTTCTCACTAATTATAGCTTTCACAAACATCTCATCATCATCCAAAACTCTAGTATCAAACATTAAATCCTCATCTTGCCTTTCTTGAGTTTCATCAACTAAAGTTACCACAACATAAGCATCAATATCTTCAATACTCCTCCCCTGTTTGGATGCATCTTCATGATCACCCAAACTCTGCTGATCTTTAGAGGATTCAACTCTCCTAGACATACCAACTTTCTTTAGTCTCTTAAAACCTGTAGTTCTTGACTTCTTCTTCCTTTCCAACCTCTGGACCCTCTTTTTTAAATCAACAATCTCCTTTGCTTGAGCATCCTTTGCTTTTTCTAAATCAAGAACCTGTGTTTGTAATTTGGTACATAAAACCATCAAATCATTTAGTTGCATACTATCCTCACTACTAGGTAGTAGATCATTAAAAGGTGTGGGTACACTTTCCTCATGTTCAATCTCATTTTGAGCAACCTCTGCCTCCTTCCTTTGTGTGCTCCTATACTTTTGTTTCTGTCTGGGTTGAGTGGATGTAGATGGTTGACCAATAATGGGTATTTGATTAGAACTAGTTGGATGATCTGAATCCTCACCCACTTCTTCAGAAGCTTGAACCATCATAGTATCAAATAGAGGTGTTATTCTCCTAGAAAAATCCTTTCCAGCTATATTCATGTTAGCAGAAACTTTCTTTGTGTGGAAGGGATTAACAAAAATCTTCTTATGATTTGACATATCTCCAAGCTGTTGATTAATGAAAACTTGTAGAAAGATGGTATCATACAAATTTAACCCCTCCTCTAAGTGTTTCACCATAGCATCAAAAATGTAACTTAGACAGATTAAATTTTTGATTTATTGCCAAGCATAAGATCAAAGAAGCCATTGTACTACTGAACTCATTCCATGCAGTGGATTTGGCACTGTACACGTTTGGTCCATAGAGTTCTTTAGTAATTGCACTTTTCATCATGAAACTTCCCACAAAATATGCAATGTTCGTCCCTGTGATGAGTCATCATTACGGCGTAACCGCACCGACTGTGTTACGTCTTAAACCTTCTGACGTGGCTTTCTATCTTGTAGCGTAAAATAGGTTACGGCGTAATTAAATCCACACGTTACGCCGTAACCCTTAGTCAGCATAATTATCTTTAGTAAGAAATATTTTACGGCGTAACTCCTGCGGGACTTTACGCCGTAATGCCTCGTCAGCACCAAATCTTCGTAATAAATAACTAATTAGGGCGTAGCTCCTGCGGGACGTTACGTCATAATGTCTTCTAAGCATCCAAATTCGACATCATTATTCCTTTAAAATATAGTACTCCTACTAAATAATATAGTAGTGGTACTATTCTCCATTTGGCTTTTTGGCTGCATCCTATTGGATTTTAGTAGCCCTTTACTGAATTTTAGTACCTCTACTAAATAAATTAGTATTGGTACTATTTTTGCACATATTTCGCCATTTTCTGTTCCATTGCCTCTAATTACCTGAATTCGCAAAATAAATGAATTAAATACCGAATTTATATAAAAATGATATAAAGCAAGGCAATAAACGTGAGAATTTGATATGAAAAAGTATTAAATATTTGATGTTATCAATAATGACCTATCTATCTTTGTGCAAAGTGTCTTCGATCTTCTTAAGTCGGACGTTAATCCCAACCTCTCTGATGTCTCTGCCAATGTCCTCTCTCTGGTGAGCAACAATCTAAATATCTGCCGCTGTGAGTCTAGCTCTCAACTACTCGATCTCTCTCTTTCTTTAAAGTCTTAATCCTCTCTATAGCACCAAACCTCTTGCGAGGCGGTAACAACTCAATAGGTATAGAAGGTGATGATGCTGGTGCAAGTTCCAACTCCGCTGGTGTTGGATATGCTAGTAGAGGAGACCTACATCTCTTTTGAGATGGTCCTGCAGATGATGAAGGTGAAGGACATGACCTCTTACGAGGTGGTCCAGAATGAGTAAGTGATGGAGAAGGTGATGGTAGTGGTGATGATGGTGATGGTGGTAGAGATGGAGATGATGGTGCGGCAATCCTTCGAGCAATGGCTGCCTCAATAGCTGAGGGCAAATAAGGCTAAGGACAAACATTCTTTCTCGGTCCACCCACTGTGCGTGCCCCGTGAGTCATGTAAAAGGCTACAAGTGACTCATGTCCCGGTTGAGCAACGGGAGCAGAGGAAATGGGTGATGTCTAAGGAGCGGGCACAATATGAGCAGGGGCTCATCAGTACCAAAAGAAACATTAGTGGGGTCATCTTCTGAGGGGTCCTCCTTAAAAAACTCCTTTGGATCAGAAACTACTTTCGATCCGCCAAAGTAATCAGATGTAGCAGGTGAATCATGCGGCTCATCATCAGAGTCTGAAGGTGCAGAAGCAACTGGTGATACACGGTCCTCGAAAGGCTCATAATTAGGGGGGTTCTCAAAAGAGTCAGAATCAAAATCAATTAGTGATGTGTGGTCCTTGAAGGGTTCGGACTCCGAATCCACCACTGATGTAGGGTGAGGTACAATAGTAGGTAAGGCTGACGATCCAATACTCTTAACTAGGGACTCAGATGAAATGGTAGAACGAGACATAGTACTGTGACAATAAAGGGTTTATATAAATAACTTTTATATAAGGCAAGTGTATAATGTATGTAAGGGAAAGTAAACGCAAGTATAACCATTGTAAGCATGTAGTGTTATGTACATGATTTTTTTTATGTGATGCAATGTTTATGTAATGGTTATAGTCTAGGTATACTATGCAACCTAGTTCTCTATAACCTTGGCTCTAGATACCAATCTATAACACCACCAAAATATGTGGCAGCGGAAAGGTAACCAAGGGCGTTACTTCATAATACTTAAGCACAAGATAATAGGGAACGACCTCTATATGATTCGATAAAAGATAACCTCGTTGTTACATTAAAATAATTGAGTTTAAAACAAGTTGTCCCAAGTTTGCATCAAATGAAATTCTTGGTTTAAATACAACGAGGATAAGTTTGTGCAAGAGAAATCCATGAAAAATATAGCCTTGAATGAATGATGACCCAATGCACTTCAAATACGCCATATCAAATTAAACACCTGAGAAATATATGCTTAAAAGTGTCAACATAAAGTTGGTGAGTTCATAGGTTTAAGTAAACAATAATTATGGACCGCAAGATTTAAGTTGTATGACATGTAACATAAAACAATGCCAAATAAAATTGTAATTATGATTGCACTAAGCTCGTGACACCGAAGCTACAACATTGTATATGTATAAAGTTACACGTTGTAAGTGTTCAACCCGCAACACTTAAAGTCCGACATGGTATACGTTCGTTAGTTTGGTACCTCCGAAACTAGTAAGAATTACTTACCCAAACGGGGATGTTAATGCCAAATAGATCTATTTATAACACTCGTGCTTACACAAAGTAATTAATGGTTCATGATAATGGGGATTGAGTGTTATCGGCACTTAGGCATATCAATAATCATGTAAAAATTATACTTGCGTTCGGTTGTAAAACGAGTAATGCATCTCATCCTCGAGATTTGTAAAGTAGTTGTAAAACAAGTTAAAGCGGGGCTATAAACTCACCTCAAGTGAAAGTAATTGTTCAAAAATAAATCAATCAAGTGTAGGACGAACAATGTCTTTTAAACGCAACCTAGTTGAATAATAGTGCACCTTAGGTGCAAGCAAATAATAGTGAAATGATGCATATGCAATTTTATAAACATTATATCACCACCTACACGTTTGCGTTTTAGTTTTATAAGTCAAAATAACCTTGACGTCAAGTTAGCCATTTTTATTCCTAATTATATACTTTATAATTATTTCCAAGTAACTAACTTTGATAATTTCTATCTCGCTTACTTGATAATATTTTTGAAAGCTTCCGACGCGTATGAAAAATATATAAGTAATACTACAATATTTGTTAAGGATTTTATAGCTCATTCGGACTCTAAAACGTCCAAAACCTCATTTTTTGTTTCAAACAACTCACTTTTATTAGAAATATTCATGCATGAACTTTATAAAATTTCCAGATTTTAGTTCGACTTTAAAAGGGCGAAACTCCTTCGTTATAAGGATTTACGGGATGGCCGAGTTTGACATTTCAAGGTAAAATCATGTACTACAAGTTTTCTCTTATAAATTTTCCCCGACTAGGACCCGAAATGGGTAAAAAACACTTAGAAACTGGACAAAATGTTGTAAAAACAATTTTTGCGAAAAATTACTAGTTTTTACTGAATTTTAAATAGTCACATCTCCCTCATTTTAAGTCCTATTTTAACGAAATTTATATCCACGCGAAGGTAATTAAGTCTACTATCTATTTTTTAAAGTCTCGGCTATTCAAACCGAATTTAACTTTACGAAAACACCAAGATAAAATCTGGACAAGAAGCATTTAATTTCTATTCTACCACTATTTTTTACCCACAAATTGCAACTCCATACTAGTATAATCTCTTTCACCAATTTTCATCATTTAGCATCACAACAAAGACTCCATACTATCTTCATCCCTTCTACCAATTTATCAAGAACACAATATAATCAAGAACATAAACATAAAAATACATCTTAAGTAGTTTAAGTTTATAAGTATTAATTTTAACAACAAAGCTATAATTTTAACAAGTAATTTATAAGGTGACTAGGACAAGTAAAATATGAGTAGGTACATAATTTTATTATTCATTTTACAATGTTTTCACAAGAATGTATTCAAAAGTTTTGCTAGTTTTCTTTTAGAAAAATATTTAACACAACACTAGTGATATAATTTATTGTATGTAATGATGTAAACAAAATGTATGGACTGAAATTATGAATGAAATGAGCACCTTAGTAGGATGAGAATATGTGATTAACTAGTATAACACATAATCAAGCCCCAAATACTTGTTTGATTAACACATAAACCCTTAAACCTTCTTGTAAAAATACTTGTAATTATGAAAAACCTAATCTTTCTTGCTTCTTTGTGGTTTGCCGTGAGTTTGAGAGCAAAGGGAGAAGGAGAGAATTATTTTGTTAAGTGTATGAGTGTGTGAGAAATAAACTAGATACTTCCTTATTCAATATGTAGTTTTGGCAAATCCTAAACTGATTTTGTATGAGAATAGTGAGAATATTACCATCTTTGGTGTGCTTTTGTGCTTTATCCGATCACAAGGAAGTAGGTATGGGTCTTTGGGTGCATACTTGATCACATGAGAACTTAAGAGAAGTATTATCCACAATTAGGACTTGGTTTGGTTCCAAAATGTTGCATCTGCCCTATATAGGAGGAGGGGGCAAAATGGCTAGAGAAAAGGAGAAAGATTTAATTTTTGAGCATTTGAAGTATTATGCATGTGTAAGTATATATAAAATAAGGTGATAATGCATAATGCATGCATGCGTGAGCTAAACCGGGAAATTCAAGCGTTTACATAAAACTTGCAAAAAAAATATGTTGACTAATAATTTATACTTGTAAAAGTCATATAACACATATTTGACGTAAACCTATCTTTGTTTATTGCCGGTTTACGTTTAAAGTTGTTTTTCGGACGCGATTTAACTTAACGGTTACGCGTAAAAGTAGACATGTAAATGTGTAAAGTAATTACTTTTAAGTTTATGGACTTGTAATGACCTGAAAAATATAGATTGTCACAAACGTCATCTCCACACACTGAGGCGTCACACTTTGTGTCCAAAATTCCACTTTCTAGCCATATCTGGTGAAAGCGTTAGGATGGGATTCGTGAAGCTGAAAAGTTATGTTTTTGCCTTGTTTCTTAGTGAATCGAGCCCAAGACATGTGTAATCTGTCCAAGTGCTTCCCAAATGCTAATTACACCAAAAATGATTTAGTGCAATAATAGAGCGTATTTGCATGATTTTGGGGTAAAAGGACCCCGAAAACATGTATAAAATGGCATCTCATCAAATACCCTTAAACTTGGGATTTGATTATCGTCAAGCAAATGAGCTTTTCTACCAAGTAAATAGCAAAGTATGGGGCATTTAACCTACTAAGTAAAGATAATTTTAGGCACCAACAGATCAACCTTATAGTTAAAAGCACGTAAATCATATACTAGCACCTCACATAGGTGTTTGGATTCTCTCGTCCTCTTGGGTGTATAATGAATCATGACAATATTGGAAATAGGAGAATAAACACTAAACTACATGTTATAGCATATAGATCAAAACCTCCACCGCTTTAGCGTAAGAAACTAGGAATTACTATCAAAGATGTCTTTTAAAGGGTTGTAACGTTAGGTGTGAGGTAAGGAAAACACGGTTAGGGATAATGGGAGATAATTTTACTGGTGGCAAGTCAATCATTCACAAGATCACATGTAATAAGGCGTTGCTAATCCAAGACTTAACAAAACTCTACTAATCGTATAAAACTCTACATCAAACTCTTTCTTTTCTTTTCTCGACTCTTTCTTGACATAAACAAAAGTAGGATGGCAGCACATATATTCTATCATATAATTTTGCTTTTTACAATTTTTTTCTTTTTCTCTTTTCTTTTCTTTGTACACTTTTGTCATGCCATCATGAATCTGCTGAAAATAAATAAATATACATGACTCGGGATTTATATTGACACCTTACATTTGAGTTTTTTGACAAGTCAATAATAAATTAACTAATGACCCGAATTAGAATGATCAATAAACATGGAGTACATTAAGCACATATGGGGGTAATAATTTGACTTTCTTCTCCATTTCTTCATGAAATAAAAACTACCATGATTTTCAATCGTCTCAAAATTGTATACACTAATAAATGACTCGACTTAGCAACCATGTAATTAAGCAAAAAATTAACCAGGGTTAAACAATTATGATAACAATAATGTACTGAAAATGAGTACATACAAGGGGGGGGAGCTAAGGCAATTTGGGTGTAACATTTTAGTAGGGTGTAAACAATGCTCTTCATTAATAATCTAGAATTCACCAGAAAATTATGAGAACCGCAAAAAAGGATAGGCTTAGAGGGGTGTACGAGGGGTATCTTGCACTAAAAATGAGTGCATAGCAAGGGTGTCGGGGTAGTTACTTGACCAAGGAGATCATCATAACTATAAAAAAACGCACGCCAAAAACAAGGGTTATCCTAGTGCCTCTTATCACTTAGTAAATCCTAATAACACGAATGCGATCTCACTAGCAGTCTTGAGATGCATCACTAAAGCAAGTTCTAAAATCTAATACACTACAAGTACACTCTCATAAGCATTAAAGATGAATGCTTTTATTTCTAAAGATCTAGTGGCGATCCTCACATTTTATGGGTGAAATTTTTTAGTGGTAGAGCTTTTGTGATAGTCATATAACTCTTATCCATGAGACGATTCTAATACTACAGTTTCACTGATATATGTCTTTAAATTTTTTAAAATTTTAGTCAAAATTATCGTCCTAAACTATATTACACATCGTTTTAAAGACAAAGCACATGCAAATAAAAAAATAGTTTCTAAGAATTTTATTACCCCTACACTTAAGTTGAACATTTTCTCCAATGTTCTAAAAGTACTCGAAAAAACAAGAAAGGGAAAATAAATAAAAGACGAGAGTAACTAATACTTCCCTGGTTTGCTCAATAACCAGAGAAGAAACGAGAGTAACTAATACTTCCCTGGTTTGCTCAATAACCAGAGAAGAAACGAGATGAACCGGCTAAATCTTCATCCAAGAATCGTCCAAGTGAAAATCCTAAGGACTTTCGGACTCTCCTTATCTAATATAACCTAAAAATCAAGACAAAAACAACTATACCCGTATAAAATCGGCGGTGAATGATATACAACCCAATATTATCATAAAATAAAAATCCTAATAAAGCAATAAAGATAGAATATTTGTACTAATGTAATCGTGGCTTTGTGCAAATATCTAGAAAAATTAAAATTATGGAAATTTAACAAAAATAACTTTTCAAAATTTTGAAAAAACGCGGATTTCTCCACTGCTACAGTTCTGACGCCGTCGGGTTTTAATCCTGACGCCGTCAAGAACACCTGACAGGTTTTGCGTTTTCGTTTTCTGGAAAAAATTATGCAAAATAACCGATTACTTATTTCTTGGAAAAATTACTGCATAAACTACAAAAACGGTTAGTACAAACATATGAATCAAACAAACAAACAAACAAGATATAAAATGTGCATTAACTTTAAATTATATATTTACATGTTTGAAATGGTTCTTAAAAACCAGATATTTTCTCCTACACTTATTTTATGCAAAATACCTTTGATTAAAATTAAGACGATGTTAAAATAAATCAAAACATGATCACATATTATTCAAACATATAAGAACAAATAAGAAATAATATAAACACATGACACTCCTAAAATGCATAAATTTAAAAGATTAGGTTGCCTCCCAATAAACGCTTTTTTATTAACTAGTCTTGTAGCTAGACTCAGAGTCACTTTCTTACGTGACTCCTTCATTCGTCACGCTACTTCCATATTTTTCTAACTCATGATCATAAATGAAAGTTATCTCCTACAAGGTTCTTATCATCAAACACATTTTCTCTCCATTTACTAAACTTTATTTTAACGTCCTTGTAATTTTCCATTCTTTCTTCCTATTCCAAAATTCTCCTATTCACATAATTAGTAGGGATCATGGGGTCTAGGTCTCTTTTTTTCTCTCCTTAACTTTACTAGGAAATCTTAAAGTCCTAACAAACCCTACCATAAACTTGCCAGCCATGAGGATCATTGATCCTTTCCAACATTTAATTTATGCCCTTGTCGTGGTTAGAAACGGTGTTCCTAAAATGAGGGGCATGTAATCATCTTCCTTAATATCTGATGACGTACCCTCCCCTCCGGCTCGAAGGCCTCCACTTCGATCTCAAAAGGGATATACTCCTAATTATACCTAGAAACCGTCGAATAACTTCTAGTGGCGTAAAATCATCTTTGTGATGGTTAATAGTATAGGAATTCGCTACGCAAAGCCTCCACACCCTTCGCGGTGTGGTCTTTGACGAAACTAGGCCAGAGGTCAGACTTGGTCAAGTTAAAACCCACGTTCTCCCTCTCTACCAAGGTTTTCCCGTCAAGGTAGAGATCGTGACACATTAACCCTGTAATCCCCTAGAATAGTAGGACACCCCCACGATCACCGGCTTATGTGCAAGTACTATGTTCCAGCCTATTTTCATCACCTATAAATAGATGGACATGTACCTCAGGTTTGTTTATGCTCTCAACACTTACTTACATTCTTTATACATACTTATTACTCCCAAAAGCACACACTTACTCTCACGCCGGAGGAGATTCGCAAGGACACCCCATGTGCTTCACTTAATGTAGTGTTTTCATTTGTGTTGTCACATGTTATCTATGACTTGGCAATTAGACATCTACCCTTAAACTCTTTGATTCCCATCGAAGCCTGGTCGTGCCCATATTTGCACAATCAATGGCGCCATCCGTGGGACCCGCTACAATTAGTCCCTTTAAAACCAAGTCAATAACCACCAAACCACTCAACCTACTTTTCTGGCATGACAAACGGGAGAGAAAGAACACCTCCACCGGGTTTTTTGACACTAACCCCTTTACCCGGTCCAAACATAGGTAAACTACCACCCATAACCGTCTATACTTTTACCGCCAGAACTTCTGAAAATACGTCACTCACCAATCATGCCTCCACTTTGGCTAATCCTGACCCTGCAATCAGCCTAGCCTTCATTGAGTCTAACTATAAAGTTCTTGACTCCCTCTTAAGGGAATGGAGAAGGCAGACGCGCAATGAAGACCTCTGCACTGAATTAGAATATTATAGTGAGGAGTATGACGAGGAAAGAGAAATGAAACCAAGGCCTGCACGCGTCAGAAAAACCACCACTATCCCCCGAATAGGATCCCCGCGACCCCGAAGATAAAAGGGAAGGGTTGTAGAATTTGAGGATGCTCCGAACAGGGATGGGATCAGGGTTGAAAGGGAATCCAAAGGTAGAAGGCATTCAGAGCGAAGAGTAAAAGACAACGAAAACCGTGGGGTAAACCTTCCTTCGCTTCTCACGGCCCACCTAGGGAGAAATTAGAATGGTCAACCACTACAGTCAACTTTGACCTCCGCGTACAGAGGCTATCAACTATCGAATAACTCGGAAGGGAATCTCCCTCCTAACGTACGCTTCTTTCATGCAATGCTCCACTTTTCAAACCTAATAGCATAAAACCATCTAGTGTCCAGATACCTACTCATGTTAACCTGTATCCCCAACCAAATGTTAGCTTGACCCACGGTCAACCTCTAAGCTATTTTTCCTATGCTTAGGGTGGCACTCCCTCATTAAGAGGATCCCCCACATGTCACTCCTATAGGGCATACGTTTCACAGGTTTCTATGAGCAACCACGATCCCACTCCTAATGGGTTTACATATCATTCAAATGCTCTCCCCAATAGTTATCCCTTTTAAAAGCAACCTATCAATCCTTTACCAAATGTACATGTATACTAAGCTACGGTCTTACGAGCCTGTTCGCAGACTCTACTGGGTGTTTGAGCCCTTTTGTTCGCTGGATTGAGGACTATCCTCTACCAGATGGATTAAAAATGCCTTCCCATGTAGGTTCTTATGATGGAAAAGGGGACCCCGATAACTATTTGCACCTCTTCGAAGGTGCCATTCGTATGCAAAAATAGAAAATACATGTAGCCTGCCATATTTTTACCTATACTCTCAATGATTCTGCCCGGATATGGTGGAATGGTCAAAAAGTTGGTAGCATTGTCAATTATAAAGATTTGAAGGCAAAGTTCCCGTCGCACTTTAGCCAACATAAAAAGTTCACGAAGACACATCTGGCAGTGCATAACATCAAGCAGAGGGATGGGAAAAGTACTAGAGCTTTCGTTACTCGCTACATAGATGATACCTTGCGGATTTTCAGTTTTTACAAAGAACAACGCAATTCTGGTTTTGTTCATGGATTAAAGACAAGACCCCTTGTAGAATTCCTCTCCACAGATCTTCCTACCACTTATAAAGGCCAGATGGAGAAGACTTACAATTAGATCGAAGCAAAATAGGTTACCACCAACAGAGCCCCAGTTGACCACCAAGAGGGCTTTGACAGGTTCAGTAAAGGTTCTTCCTGGGACAACAACAAAGGGAGGAAGTAAAGGTTCTCCATACCGAGGGTTTAACCACGGGCTCCTCTCTAATTTTTCCAAGAGCCCAAGGGAAATTATAGCAACAGATAAGGTAGCAAAAACCTTCGAGCAATCTCCTTGTATGGTCGGAAGCAAAAGATTACGCGACATGTCTAAGTATTGTCATTTCCACGAAGACCATAGGCATGACACCAATCAATGTCAGGAGTTGAAACTCCAGATCGAAGAAGCTATAAAGTCAGGGCAACTCGCCTACCTCGTGAAAGGAATAAAGAAAGGAAATGCGAAAGCTTCAGATACTCAATTGGATGAATGGAAGAAAGGAGTCAAGGATACAATACCAGTCAAAGCCCCTATCCTCATGATAAATAGGGAAAGCTATGTCTCAAAAAGGAAGTCAGTGGAAGATCTCGTTGGCGATATAGGGCATATCACATTCCAACCTATTACATATCCTAACAACTCTTTCGATCCAGTCATCATAAAGGCTTAAATATCCATAAGAGAAGTCAACCGGGTATACATAGATAGTGGCAGCTCATGTGAAGTCATCTATGAACATTGTTTCCTGAAATTGAAGCCTTCCATTGGATCGCTTAGGGTGGAATCCAAGGTTCCACTTGTTAGTTTCTTGAGAGAACACTCTTGGCCTCTCGGAGAGGTCCCTCTAGAAATCACAATAGGAGAAGGCCCCTTCACATGGACAGAAGTCCTAAACTTTGTCATTATCAGATCTAATTCGCCACACCACCTTTTACTTGGAAGAACTTCTATGCAAAAGATAGGTATCATAGTGTCTATGATCCACAAAGCTATAAAATTCCATACTCGCAACGCAACTGACACCATATTCTCGACATACGAGCCTAACAAAATAGAAGAAAGACATCAAAAGCTTAAAGAAACCATTCTAGAAGTTACGAAAGGCATCCTCAATTATGTGGATGCGGAAGAAAGGATCGTCGTTATTGAAAAGCATCTAGAGCAAATAGTTGTTATCGAAAAACAACTACCAACCAACTTCAAGAGAAAGTTGTAAGACCTCCTACGATCTAGCGCTGATGTCTTCGCGTGGACTTACACTGACTTGACAGGGATCTCGAGAACCATTATGATAAAAGGGTAGCCCTTCAACAAAGAACACAGACTGAATGAATACAAGCATATTGAACCAGTCAAGCAAAAGAAGAGAGGTTTAGCTCCAGAACGAAATAAAGCAGCCTGTAGCAAAGTAGAAGAGCTTTTAAAAGCAGATATCCTATGCGAAGTCAAGTACCAGACGTGGGTGGCAAATCCAGCCACAATAAAGAAGAGGGGCGGAAGATGGAAAATTTATGTGGAATTTACAAATATAAACAAATCCTACCCAAAAGATTGCTATCCCTTACCGGAACTTAATAAGAAAGTAGAATCCCTCTCAGGGTTTTGATTGAAATGCTTCCTGGTTGCATACAAAGGTTATCATCAAATACAAATGGCCGAAAGCGATGAAGACAATACAGCTTTCTTCACTGAAAAGGGAGTGTGATGTTATAAGAAAATGCCCTTCGGACTAAAGAACGCGGGGGCTACATATCAAAGGCTTATAGATAAAGTGTTCAACAACCAGATTGGACGAAACCTTGAAGCATACGTCGACGATATGGTGATAAAAAGTGCTTCCAAAGAAGACATGGTGATTGATATTCAAGAAACCTTTGATAAACTTTGAGTTATTAACATGAAGCTTAATCCAAAGGAGTGTTCTTTTGGCATTGAAGAAGGTCCTTTCATGGGGCATCTCATCACCAAACAAGGAATCAAGGCCGACCCTTTGAAGGTCAAGGCAATTTCCTCCCTAAAATCACCAAAAAACTCAAGGAGATACATAGTCTTAATGGGAAGTTAGCATCTTTAAGCATATTCCTCTTGAAAGTACAAACAAATCTCTCCCCTTCATCAAAGTATTGAAGAACTAGAAGAAAACCGTACAATGGACAGTAGATGCAGAGAAGGATTTCCAAAAAATGAAGGAATTTATAGGGATACTGCCAACGCTTACAGCCTTAATCAAAGGTGAAGTATTGGTAATGTATCTCATAGCCTCAATGGAAAGCATCAGCGCCGTTTTGTTCGCTGAAAGAGAAAAAATACAAGTTCCTATTTACTTCATAAGCAGGGTATTACAAGGGGATGAATTAAACTACCCAGAGATGGAGAAACTCATACTAGCCTTTGTATACGCGGCTAGAAGGCTACAAAGATACTTCTAAGCTCACCCAATATAGGTATTGACCGATAAACCCATCAAGTAAATCCTCGCAAGACTTGAGAAATCAGGACAGGTGGACAAGTGGGCAATTGAATTGGGAGAATACGACATTGAGTTCAGAGGACACAACTCTATCAAAGGACATGTGTTAGCAGATTTCTTGGTTGAAACACCCTTCGTAGAAGGTAAAGATAAAGAGATCAAGAAATGTGAAATACCGAATGAAGAATCGAAGTCAAAAGACACGTGGCAGCTATACACAAATGGAGCCTCAAGCTCTAATGGCTCAGGTGCCTGTTTGATGTTGGTTAGTCCTGAAGGAAAGGAGTACACTTACGCTCTTAGATTCGAATTCGAAATCACAAACAACAAAGCAAAATGAAAAGCGCTGTTAGCTGGCCTACGAATAGCAGTCGACATGAAAGTCAAGGACTTATCCATCTTCGTAGACTCACAACAAGTAGTCAATCAAGTCAACGGTCTCTTCGAAGCAAGACAACCAGTGATCAAGCAATATCTTGATAAGACAAAAGAGGTCCTCGAAAGCTGTAATAGTTATTCCATGGAGCATTTTAGACATGACCAGAACAAGAAATCTGACACCTTGAGCAAATTAGCTTCGACGACCTTTTCACGACTAGCAAAGGAGGTTCTGGTATAAGTTTTGCCTGAAAACTCGATCACTCGAAAGGAGGTAACGACATCATAAAAGAAGAAGGTAAAAATTAGATGTTACCAATCCGAGAATACCTAGTATTTGGTGCACTCCCCAAAGACCCATAGAGAGCTAGGAAGCTAAGAGTTAAGGCACCGCAATATAGGATCATCGATGGCGATCTATACAGCAAATCATATATATTACCATGGTTGCGATGTGTAGGACCGGTACAAGCTAAAAGCATCATTTAGGAAATACACCAAGGCTCTTGCGAAATTCATACGGGGTCACGATCAGAGGTATCAAAGATTATGAAGCTAGGATATTACTGAACTTCGATGCACATTGATGCGAAAGCTCTAATCCAGAGATGTGAAGCCTGCCAGATCTATTCATCGGTATCGAGGAAGCCCAAACAAGAGATGACACCCATAACTTCAGCATGGCCCTTTTCCTAGTGGGGAATTGATATCGTAGGACCTTTATCAATAGACCCAGGAGGCGCACGGTTCTTAGTTGTAGCTATCAACTACTTTATGAAATGGGTTGAAGCTAAATCTCTAGTATCCATAACAAGAAAGCACATGGAGAAGTTTGTATGGGAACACATTATATGCAGGTTCGAAGCTTCCTAAATAATCATCTCTGATAATGGGAAGCAGTTCGTTGAAGGAATATTCCCATTCTTTTTCCAAAGACTCGGTATACTCCAATCCTTTACCTCGGTATACCATCATCAAGCCAATGGACAAGTAAAAGTTACAAACCAGGACATCGTCAAAGGTGTGGAGCGAAGGTTGGGAAAGAATCATCAAGGGTGGGTAGATGAGTTACCACAAGTATTATGGGTACATAATAGACGACACCCAAATCCAGCAACGGAGAAACTTCCTTTAATTTAACCTATGGCTCCGAAGTTGTTGTTCCCATAGAAATAAGTGTGGAAACGAAACGGATAAAAGAATTCAAAGCTAGACAAAATGATAAAAGGCGCAGAGAAGACCTCGACATCCTTGAAGAACAAAAGGAGACCGCTTCCATTAGGAAAGCTCATTACAAGCAAAAGCTGGAAAGGTATTACAACAAATGTGTCCAACCATCTACATTCAAGCCAGGTACATACGTGCTTCAACTTAACAGTGCAAGTAAGATAGAGTTCCAAGGAAAAATAGGACCAACCTGGGAAGGGCCCTACGTAGTAAGAAAAACCTACGGAGATGGAGCCTATAAGCTAGAAACACTCTCTGGCTCCCTAGTTGATTGAACATGGAACAGTTTGAACCTTCGTAAGTTTTACATGTAAAACTTGCTAGTTATTGTTTTTTAAGTCATTATTTAGACTACTTTCTTCTTAATGGAAATTTACTAAGTGTAGCAAACTAAGTGATCATACTAAAAATGATGTAAATATTTCTACACGATTAATGAAAGTAATGAATTCCCTTCAAATCTCTTGTGTCGTTATTTACAACAAATATTTAAAACACCAAGTACTTAAAAGTTTCTAAGTTTGAACGGGTGGTGTAAGGCCACACATGAGCCTTACACTTATAACACCTAAATTCATGTTAACTTCCCAAAGGTCTTCGTTCGAAACCTTCTGGGCTAAGGCGGAGTGGGTCACAACCCTTTGTCATAAGCGAAGGACTGCTTGTTAAAAATTTGGTGGTTGATACATATTTTGTACAGGCCACAGCCTTGGACAATGAAAAAGTGAGTAGTTAATCCTCCATTAAAAGTGACACCCATAAATGGTCACTTAACATCATAAAGTAATCATACACAAGCAACAAAGTATATTGTTTGCAAACAAAATACCACGGGTACATACCACCCGGGAGGTCAAAATAACACCTACATAGTGACCTTCAACTCATTGGATTGGGAGCCTTCGAAGATGTAGGCTTGTAACTTGATGGAGCATGCTTTGGATGAAGAGACTTCAGTTTCTTTGAAAGTAACACTTCTAAAGGGGCGTAAGTATCAATAGCGACTTCTGCTAAAAATGGATAAGAAGCATCGGCTAGGTTATCACCACCTTGATCAAACTCTTTTTGGAAAGAGGACGGTAACCAGGCATCTTCCTCAACTTAAAAGGCTCTTTCAAAGCAGCTACTTCCTCAAGAGCTGAACCCCTGCCATGGAAAAGAGCCGCCTTGGCAAGAAGATCCATTTCGTCACTACAAATGAGTTTCGTAGCCACATAGGGAACAAATTTTGCCACTACCGCAGCCCTATCTTGTCTTAGTCCATCAATTTCTTACAGCTGTTGGGTTTTGGATTTCTTTAGCCTTTCCCTTTCAGATTCTAAACCTTTGACTTTTGAACAAAGGATAGAAAGAGTCTACTCATAATTAACCCACTTCTTCTCCTCGAGAACAAGCCTGCTATACTCGCCATGAAGCATGTCAAATTGCCTTTGTAAGGTCTCAATCTCTTCATGCATGTCCAACACAAGTGGATTCTATTCTGAGTCTTACAAAGCATCATTGCACCTCATCTCAAGATTAGCATAGGCCTTATCCTTCTCTCTCCCCTTTCATGAATGAAATCATAAGAAGCCATAGCCTTCGTCAGGGTAGACATAAGCTTACGAGTCTTACTATTCAGCACATTGTCAAGAACAACCTGCCGCATATGGGCTTTATCGTAGATATCGCAGAGTTTCTCCAAGCTTATATTCTTGAGATGTTGTTTCCATGAAGAAGGAGTCACGTGAGTAACCACCCAGTAACAATCGATGGAATCCTTCAGTTCTTTAGCAGATGGGAACTCTATGAAATAAACAAGAAGATAATGTTACAACCCTACACTATTTAGAAATAAGGAGAATGAGAAGTCAGAAAATTATCATGGAAATCGGGATCGCTATCCACATCAAGGGGGTCAGAGGGATCACCAAAAGCTTTACTCGCTTGGGACGACACATTTCGAGCCTTTTGGCGAGTCTCCTTTCCAGAAGACTCTGCAATCTGTTTCCTCTTCCCAGTAGCCTTCAAAGATTTGCCCAACTTTCGATTCCTAGCCTCATTAACAACATATTTTTCTGAAGGAGCATCGTATGAATCCCCAATATTCTCAGTAAATTGTGATGGAGGAGCAGAGTTCAGGGGCTCAGCATCAATAACCGAAGCTTCGTTGTTAACAGACCTGATGGAAGGGAGCTCCCCTCGCCATCACCAACATCTCCTTCCGATTCAAAATGAAACTCACCATCCATCCCCTCTATCATAAAACTCCTAAAATTCATCTCTACAAACACCAAATAAATGAAGCATACATTATTAGCAGAAATGATCAAAGTAACCAAAAACAAAGAAAGAACAAGTACCCCTTTTGCTGTAGTAAATGATAGATTTTTTTAGGACTATGTTTCCATGAAGTTTTTAGCCCAGCTAGGTATAGAATGGGGTCTAAGAAGGTTCGAACATTATAGGGATAGGTAGATATCTGGTGATATAAAGGATCCCCTTGAACATGTGATGTGAGGGTTGCGAAGACTTCACAGGAATTTTTACAATCCCCTAGGTAGTGTACCTAGTTGTTGCAATGTAGTATAGGCAAGACTCGAGGGTTATGATCATTATGTAGGGGAATAGGTTGGGAAGGCCTAATCACGATCTAACAAAATTCTAGGGGTTGAGAGAAGATTCTTTTTATGTTTTTATATTTATAAGAAAGCAGGTAAATCTATGGTTTGAGAGGTTGGTTTATTTAACTAATAACTAAACTAGTTATAATCTAATCTACTGGTGATAACTTTATGATAAACAAATGTATTTACCTAATCATGCACTACTCCTCAGATTGCTTCTCCTAGATCCGTTGCCTTGTCACACTTGTGATGATCTGTGTAACTATTTCCTAGGTCATGAACGGATTACATGAACCCGGCGTCTATTTAATATTCTGTTAGGGCAACGCACAAGTAAGGTAGTATGAAGACTATTACAAGGCCCCTAAGAGTATATTAAATGCATGTGAAATAACTTAAGAGGGGTCAACCATATTTGGGGTAAGGTAGTATGAAGACTGTTATCGATGGTATACTTTCTATGTTACTCATGTTTCCCTAGACATATCAACAGTGATACAAAAAAGCTAGTTTTCTAAAGCCTAATACGTACATTCATCAATAAGAAGCAAGATCAAAAGGATCTATAACCTAGGTTTCATGTAATCATAGATAAATACAAAAGAGGGTTTAGCCTCGCATGTTATAAAGAAATCAAGAAGATAAATCAATCAAACAACACATAGACATGTTGAATGATTAATGATAAATAACCTTACTTGATTAAAACATAGATTCAAGGTATTACAATAAGGTTTTGAGACCCTAAAAACAACCTATAAACCTGCTAGAATGACTAGGGCTCGTCTCCCTAGTTTTATACAAAGTTACACACTTGAAACCCTAAAAATGGATTTATATTTATAGAGATATCAATGCGACGGCGTCGCTTAGAAATCCTGACGCCGTTGCCACGTAGATGATTCTAGATTCTCTTTAAGTCGGCCACGTCCTGACGTCGTTATGAAATTCCTGACGCCGTCACTATATAGATCACGACGACGTCGCTTTATGCTTGCGACGCCGTCTCCAGCCACTGTATGCATAAATCTTCAAGAGATTTGGTGTGGGTCCATAATCTTGTCCGTTTCTTCTCCAAATGAACCCAAGTCACGTGTATTTCCTCCAAAATCCATCCTACTGCTGCTTAGGTATATATTAGTGCTGTCAAGCATAACTTAGTGCTGCTGGTAATACTAATGAAAATTATGCTAAGTAGTTAGTACTGGTAGTGTAAAAGTTACTACTGCTAGTTACTACTGTTAGTATATATTAGCACTGTTAGCATAAAGTTACTGCTGCTAGTAAAAGTTAAGACTGTTCAGAGATGAAGACAGAAAATATACTAAGTGGTTACTACTACTAGTACAAAAGTTAGTACTGCTAGTGTATGTTAGTATTGCTAGAGTAAACTTCTAAGTGGTTAATACTGCTTGTGCTCAGTTACAACTATTGAGTGATTACTACTGCTGGAAGGAATACGCTGACAGAGATGAGATCAAAGATTGATTAGAGAATAAGAATACTTACGAAGATAAGTATTTGTTATTTGTAAAGAAGATATGTATAACTTATTTGTTTAAGAGATTATGTTTGTTTATAGAAAAGATCATAGAAGTTAGGAAAGTATTGTAAGCCTTGTAGGACTCCTTAGTGTATAAAAGGAGGTCCTAGGGCATAATGTTAGATGTACATCTTTGATATTCATAGCTTCAAGGTTATATTGTAACCCTATCACTATTCAGAGTGATCGTTTTATATTGAGGCTGAAAGTTTAGTAAAAGTTTGTTTTCTGTTTTATTGTTCTTCTTAGTATTGCAAACTAGTTTCCGCATAGTTTGTGATATTCTCAATCTTAGTTTCTACTATAGTTGTTTTGGATATATCAAACACAACTATGCTTTAACAAGCTAAGTAAGATCTGTTCAGAAGGGATCAACAAGTGGTATCAAATCTTGTTGAGAAACTTTGAATAAGAAGAACTCTAACTCTACTCAAGATCTATTGTCAAAGAACAAATGGAGTCACAATCAGAAACTACCCAAACGGTGTCTGCACTAAAACTTCCAGTACTCAAAACTGGGGAGTATGATCTATGGAGCATGAGGATGGAACAATACCTCACTTTCACTGATTATGCCCTTTGGGAGGTAATAGTAAATGGTGATTCAGTTTCCCCAATTACATCAGCTAGTGTTGGTGCTGAAGGTCCTATTCCTACTAAAACTGCTGAATAAAAGCTAGCAAAGAAAAATGAACTAAAAGCAAAAAAGCACCCTTATGCTAGCCATTCCTGATGAGCACCTACTAAAGTTTCATGCCTGCAAGGATGCAAAGTCCCTATAGGAAGCTATCAAGAATAGGTTTGGAGGCAACAAGGAATCAAAGAAGATGCAGAAGACCATTCTCAAGCAGAATTATAAAAACTTTACTACATCAAGTCAAGAAGGACTGGATAAAACCTATGATAGGTTTCAAAATATCATCAGTCAACTTGAAATCCATGGTGAAGTTATCTCTTAGGAGGATGCAAATCTGAAATTGTTAAAAAGTTTACCATCAGCTTGGAACAATATTGCTTTAATCATGAGAAACAAATCTGATCTAGACACATTGAGCAAGGATGATTTGTATAATAATCTACAGTTGTATGAATCTGAGATCAAAGGCCAATCAAGTTTAAGCTCAAATTCTCAGAATGTTGCCTTTGTTTCCTCTGATAACTCTAGCAGTACTAATGAAATAGTTAATACTGCTCATAGTGTTCATGCTGCTAGTACTAAGGATCAAGCTTCTACTGCATCATATGCTGATGATGTTATGGTTTCTTTCTTTGCTAACCAATCTAATTCCTCATAGTTAGACAATGAATATTTGGAACAAATTGATGCTGATGATCTTGAAGAAATAGATCTCAAATGGCAAATGGCAATGCTTACCATGAGAGTTAAGAGGTTCATAAAGAAAACAGGAAGGAAGCTGGATTTAAATAGCAAAGAGAATGTTTGCTTTGACAGGACAAAGGTTGAATGCTACAACTGCCATAGGAGAGGTCATTTTGCCAGAGAATGCAAGGCAACAAGGAATCAGGGGAATAGAAATAGATATGATCCAAGAAGGAATGCACCAGTGGACACATCTACTACTAATGCCTTGGTTGTTCAAGATGGGATAGGTGGTTATGATTGGAGCTTTCAGGCTGAAGAAGGCATCACAAACTTTGCTCTAATGGCTTACACATCTCAAGGTTCATCAAGTTCATCAAGTTCAGACTCTGAGGTACATACTTGCTATAAAGATTGTTTAAAATCATATGAAGCTCTTCAAAAATAGTATGATCAACAATGTGAAGCTCTTAATAAATCTAATCTAGAAATAATAGGTTATCAAATGGGATTAGAATCATTAGAAGCTAGGATAGTTGTTCAGAAAAAGAATGAAGTTGTTTATGAAGAAGATATTGCATTTTTAAAGTATGATGTTCAAGTGAAAGATATTTCTATCAAAGACCTTAAAATCAGTTAGAAGAAGCTTTAAAAGAGAAAGTTGATTTGAAACTTAAACTAGAAAAGTTTGAAGAATCATCAAAGAACCTAACTAAACTGATAAATAGTTAAATAAGTGCTAAAGACAAAACTGGTCTTGGTTATGACAGTCAAATGAATAAGTGTGAATTGAATAATATTCATATGAATGAGAGTGAAGTGGTTCATAGTGTGTTTAACAATAGAGAAAGTGATGTGGATGATAGTCCAGTAAATGATAGATTCAAAACAGGTGAAGGGTTTCATGCAGTTCCCCCTCCCTACACTGGGAACTACATGCCCTCAAGACCTGACTTATCCTTTGATGGGTTAGATGATTCTGTCTATAAGACTAAAGTGAGTAAAACTATTACTATTGCATCTAAAACCAGTAAGGATAGTTTGGAAAAACCTAAAACTGTTAGGCCTAGTGCTCCTATCATTGAAGAATGGGACACTGATAGTGATAATGATAGTGTGGTTAGACCTAAATTTGATCAGACAAAACCAAAGTTTACAAAAATCAATTTTGTCAAATCTGGTGAGAATGTGAAATCTATTAATAAGGAAAACACACATATGCAAGTAGAGTATTCCAGGAAAAGTCAAAGTCCTAGGGGTAATAGAAGAAACTAGAATGTGATGATGACTCAAAAACTAGGGAATAGTTTTGAGTTTATAAAGAAAGCTTGTTTTGTATGTGGGAGTTTCAACCATTTAATCAAAGACTGTGATTTTCATGACAATAAAATGGTAGAAAAACCAGTGTTGAATAATAAGGGAAGGGTTACTGGTCAAAGGGAAATTAGACCTGTATGGAACAATGCTCAGAGGGTGAATCACCAAAATAAATTAACTCACCCACATCCTAAAGGGAATTTTATTCCAACAGTAGTTACAACAAAGTTAGGACAAGTGCCAGTTAATGCTGCTAAGCAAAGCTCTCCAAAGCAGTAGCATCAATTAGTACTGCCAGGCCTGTTAATACTGCTGCCCCTAAATCAAAAGTGAATGATGCATTCTTATTTTAAAGCACATTCACCAGTAAGAAGGGATTTTAACCAAAAATCAACAGTTAAAACTAATAATTTTAATGAAAAAGTTAATACTGCTAAGGTTAACAATGTAACTACTGCTGGGCCAAAAGCAATAGTTAATGCTACTGAGGGAAATGGGGAAAATATTGTTAAGTCCTCAGCATGCTGGATTTGGAGACCAACAGGAAATATTATTGACCATACCTCCAAAGATAGTGGATCATACATGCTTAAAAGATTTGACTATGTTGATCTATAAGGCAGACTCAAGTCAGTAATGGCTTGGGTCCCCAAGAGAAACTAATCCTTTTATTTTGAGTGTAGGATAATCCACAATATACTGTACAGGATCAAGGAATTTTTGATAGTGGATGCTCTAGGCATATGACTGGAAACAAGTCCTTTCTTACAGATTATCAAGAGATTGATGGTGGATTTGTTGCATTTGGAGGAAGTCCTAAAGGAGGTAAAATTACTGGAAAAGGTAAAATTAGGACTGGGAAATTAGACTTTGAAGATGTATACTTTGTAAAGGAACTTAAGTTTAACCTTTTCTCTGTCTCACAAATGTGTGACAAGAAAAACAGTGTTCTTTTCACTGAGACTGAATGTCTTGTTCTATCTCCTGACTTTAAGCTACTTGATGAAAGTCAAGTCTTGCTTAAAGTTCCCAGACAGAACAACATGTACAGTTTTGATCTAAAGAATGTTGTTCCTTCAGGAGGTTTGACTTGTTTATTTGCAAAGGCTACAATAGATGAGTCTAATTTATGGCATAGAAGGCTTGGTCATATAAACTTTAAAACTATGAACAAACTTGAGAGGGGAAACCTTGTGAGAGGTTTGCCTTCAAAGATTTTTGAAAATGACCAAACATGTGTTGCTTGTAAGAAGGGAAAGCAACACAAAGCCTCCTGTAAGACCAAGACTGTAAGCTCTATTTGCAAACCTTTATAGTTATTACACATGGATTTATTTGGTCCATTTTCTATGAAGAGTATAAATAAAAAGTCTTACTGCCTAGTTGTCACTGATGACTTTAGTAGATTCAGTTAGGTTTTCTTTTTGGCCACTAAGGATGAGACTCCTGAGATCCTTAAGAACTTCATAACTGGCATAGAAACCAAACAGGCCATAAAGTTAAAACAATCAGATGTGACAATGGAACTGAATTCAAGAATAGAATTATGAATGAGTTCTGTGAAATGAATGGTATTAGGAGAGAATTTAGTGTTCCTAGGACTCCTTAGCAAAATGATGTTGCTGAGAGGAAAAATAGGACACTAATAGAGGTAGCTAGGACTATGCTAGCAGATTCCAAATTGCCAACTACCTTTTAGGCTAAAGCAGTTAATACTGCTTGCTATGTCTAAAATATGGTGTTAGTTATCAAGCCTCACAACAAGACCCTTTATGAACTTTTTCTAGGTAGAAAACCTGCCTTAAGCTTCATAAGACCATTTAAGTGTCCTGTTACAATCCTAAATACCTTAGATCACCTAGGTAAGTTTGATGGAAAATATGATGATGGATTCTTTATAGGATACTCTATCAATAGTAAAGCATTTAAAGTATTTAACACTAGAACCAGATTTGTAGAGGAGAACCTGCACATAAATTTTCTTGAAAACAAACCAAATGTTGCAGGAACTGGACCTAACTGGATGTTTGATATTGATACTCTAACCATGTCTATGAATTATCAACCAGATTTTGTAAGGAATCAAACTAATGGTAATGCATGTACCAAAGAAAATATTGTTGAAGGACAAGGAGGAATGAAGATAGTTCCTGGTCCATAATATGTACTCCTGCCATTTTTGACTTCTGATACTTAAAGTCCAAAGAGCTCAAAAGATGAAGTTGCTGATGATGCTAGAAAGAAGAATGAAGTTCTAGATCCAGCAAAAGAAGATGACAAAAGTGGTCAAGAGGAGGCTACTAACACTAACAGTACTAACATACTTAATACTATTAGTTCATCAATTAATACTGTTAGTTCTTCTTTTACTACTATAGATCCAGGAAGAGAAAGAGCCCAAAAGAATGAGTTTGAAAGTGTTTTTGGACAAGACAAGGATGTTAATGGCAACAGTATCTACTGGATGTTCATTCCTATTAATGCTGTTGGATCCTCTTGTGATAATCTTGGTGGATCAATCCCTATTAATGCTGTTACTCTTCCCAATGTTGATCTTCCTACTGATCCTCTCATCCCTGATTCGGAGGTTACTGCTAATCTTCTAAATACTAGTATCTTTAGTGGTGCATATGATGATGAAGATGTGGGTGCATAGGCTGACCTCAACAACTAGGAAACAACCATGAATGTCAGTCCTATTCCCACAACCAAAATTCACAAGGATCATCATAAAACCAAGATCATTGGAGATATAAATTCAGCCACTTAAACAAGAAGGATGACCAAGATTTCTAAAGAACATGCTATGGTCAGTTACATTAACAAGCAAAGGAGGACAAATCACAAAGATTATTAGAACTGCTTATTTGCCAGTTTTCTCTCATAAATAGAACCCAAGAAGGTGACACAAGCTTTGACAGATCCAAGTTGGATAGAGGCAATGCAAGATGAGTTGCTACAGTTTAGATTGCATAAGGTTTAGAGATTGGTTGATTTACCCAAAGGCAAGCATGCCATTGGAACAAAATGGGTCTATAGAAACAAGAAAGATGAGAGAGGGGTTATAGTTAGAAACAAGGCAAGGCTGGTGGCACACGGTTACACCCAAGAAGAAGGAATTGATTATGATGAGGTTTTTGCTCCTGTTGCTAGGATAGAAGCAATCAGGTTATTTTTGGCCTATACATCATTTATGGGGTTTATTGTGTACCAGATGTATGTAAAGAGTGCCTTTTTATATGGTATTATTAAAGAGGAGGTGTATGTGTGCCAACCTCCTAGCTTTGAAGATCCATAGTTCCCTGACAAAGTTTATAAGGTAGAAAAAGCTTTATATGGTCTACAACAAGCTCTTAGAGCCTGGTATGAGACCTTGTCTACCTACTTATTGGAAAATGGATTTAGAAACTATAGATAAGACTCTATTCATCAAGAAGGACAAAGGTGATACCCTGTTAGTGTAGGTGTATGTTGATGACATCATCTTTGGATCTACAAAGAGGTCTTTATGTGTTGAGTTTGAGCAGATGATGCACAAGAGATTCCAGATGAGTTCTATATGGGAGCTCATTTTCTTCTTAGGGTTGCAGGTAAAGCAGATGGATGATGGAATCTTCATTAGCCAAGACAAGTATGTGGTTGATATATTAAAGAAGTTTGATTTTGTCACAGTAAAGTCAGCAAGCACTCCAATAGAGACTAACAAAGCATTGCTTAAAGATGAAGAAGCTAAGGATGTGGATGTTCACTTATATAGATCAATGATTGGATCATTGATGTACTTAACAGCTTCTAGGCCTGACATAATGTTTGCTGTTTGTGCTTGTGCAAGGTTCCAAGTTACTCCTAAAGTCTTACATCTTCATGCAGTGAAAAGGATCTTTAGATACTTGAAAGGTCAACCCAAATTGGGACTATGGTATCCTAGAGATTCACCATTTGACTTAGAAGCCTTTTCTGATAGTGATTATACTGGAGCTAGCCTTGATAAGAAATCCACAACAGGAGGTTGTCAATTTCTTGGCAAAAGGTTGATTTCATGGCAATGTAAAAAGTAAACTATAGTTGCTAATTCCACTACTAAAGTAGAGTATGTTGCTGCTGCAAATTGCTGTGGATAGGTGTTATGGATCCAAAATCATATGCTTAATTATGGGTTCAATTTCATGAACACCAAGATTTACATTGATAATGAAAGCACCATTTATATTGTGAAGAATCAAGTGTTTCATTCTAAAACCAAACACATTGAAATAAGGCACCATTTCATCAGAGATTCTTATAAGAAGAGGCTTATTCAAGTGATTAAGATACATACAGATCACAATGTTGCAGACTTGCTCACAAAAGCATTTGATGTTGGTAGATTTCAATATCTAACTGCTAGTATTGGAATGCTTAACCCCTGAAGCATTGATTGAGGGGAGGTTAATAAGTGTCAAGATACAGTGGATTATGCTTGACATGAGATGGAATGGAATGAAACAACAGCTAAAGATGAAATTCAAGTTAGTGTTGTTAGAGTAACTTACTACTGGTAAGTATACTTTATGTTGTTAGTTGCATTTAATACTGTTGACAAAATTAAACATGTTGAACCAATCAAGCAAAAGTGGGTGAAGGGTTAGGAAATCCCACTGAACCCCAACACATATCCACAACTGTATCACTATCTAATCTTGAACCAATCACTGTTCCATCATTATCTTAACCCAAAAAGACTCAAAAACCTAGGAAAGCCAAAAAGACCACTGAGATATCTCAGTCTAGTGGACCTATTCCCTTTGTAATAGATGAGACTGTCATTAAGGAATGGGAAGACAGAATGGAAAGGGCTGCCACTACTGCTTCTAGCTTAGAAGCAGAGTAGGACAGTGGTAACATAAATAGGACCCAATCCATGGAAACACTTAATGAGTCTTTTCCTCAGGGAACTGATTCAAGTAGTGGTCCCAGGTGCCAAGATACCATATTAGGGGGTGCAGAAGCTCAAATTAGGTTTGAGACTGCATCTAAACAGTCCAATGATACACCTCTCTCAAAAGTTAACATGCTTAGAAGTGGGGAGGACAACATGAAACTAAAGGAATTGATGGAATTTTGTACCAAACTGTCTGTTGGGGCTCTTGATTTATGATATAAAAACAGATAGAGTGAATTGGTGAGAAAAAGAAATGAGAGATATAGTGAGCTAAAAAATAGAAAGAGAGTTGTGTGATATAAAAAAAGATAGAGTGAATTGGTGAGAAAAAAATGAGAGATATTGTAAGATTAAAAAACAAAAAGAGAGCTTGTGAGAATCAAAATTAATGATGGAAATGCTTTTTGGAATGAAATTGGAGTTAATACTGGTGTTTCAAAGTTAATGCTGCTAAGCATAAACTTACTGCTGCCAGTACTAGTTTATGTTGCTAGGCATTCACTTACTGCTGTTAAGCATAAGTTAATGCTGCCAGACATAACTTAATACTGTTGGGTTAGTTAATACTGTTAGGCTTAACTTAATGATGCTAGTTCAAGTTAATGCTGTTGAGGGTGATTTCATAAATACTTCGATTAAGGGTTTTAATCATTCATTCAATTGATTTTACACCTTGATATACTCTCTAATCATAAACCCTAACTTAATTTCATCTTAAATTTTCAAAACTCATCATAATGTCGACCCCAAAGTTTGCTGAAACTCATAATTTGGTTGCATTTTTGGAAAAACCCAAAGAAAGTAATGGATTTGAAGGCATTATTAATTTTCTGAATGCAAGTTCTATCAAGTATGCGTTAACGGTTAATCTTATAGTATATGAATCATGCATTCAACAGTTATGGACAACTGCTAAGGCTATGATAGTTAATAGGGAGCGTCAGATACAAGCCCTAGTCGATAAGAAGAAGGTGATCATCACTGAGAAGAGTGTAAGAAGTGATTTTATGTTAGAAGATGCTGAATGGACTGAATGTCTGACAAATGATGTAATTTTTGAACAGCTGACACGTAGGGTATGAAAATCTTACATAAAAGCTTACATTCTATAAAGCTTATTTTTCATCCCAATAGAAATTTCTTATCCACACCATACTGCAATACCTTAGTTCTAAGACTACAGTCTGGAATGAATTTAGTAGCACTATGGCATTTGCTATCATCTGTCTTGCCACAAACCAAAATTTTAACTTTTCCAAGTACATTTTTGATAATATGATGAAGAACTTAGAGGGTGGGGTTAAATTTCTTATGTATCCAAGGTTTGTGTAAGTGTTCATCGACAAACAAGTTGAAGGAATGTCCAAACATAAAGGGATTTATGTTACACCTTCCCATACAAAGAAGATTTTTGCTAATATAAAGAGGGAAGGAAAAGGTTTCTCTAGGAGAATCATCCCTCTATTTCCGACTATGATGGTTCAAGCTCCAGAAGACATGGGTGAAGATTCCGTTGCTCCTACAGATTCCTATTCCACACCTATTATTACTCAACCATCATCATCTAAGCCTCAAAAGAAAAAATCTAGAAGGAAACAGTAAAGGACAGTAGTCCTACAGAGCCTATCCCTGATGAGGCTACTAATGAAGAACCTATATCTACCCCTTCCTGTGATCCACCTCAAAGTGGTGAGGATAGATTGCAACTTGCTGAATTGATGACTTTATGTACCAAACTACAAAAGCAGGTTCTTGATTTGGAGGAAGCAAAGACTGCTCAAGCAAAGGAGATTGCTAGTTTAAAGATGAGAGTTAAGCAGTTAGAAAAGAGAAGGAAGTCAAGAACTTCAGGGCTCAAGAGGTTTAAAAAGGTTGGTTCAGCTAGCAGGGTAGAATCCTCTAATGATGTTAGTTTGGGTGCTCAAGAGGAAGCATCCAAACAAGGGAGGAAAATAGATGATCTTGATGTTGATGCAGAAGTGACTTTGATTGATGAGACTCAAGAAAGAAATGATGAAGAAATGTTCTTTGATGTACAAGATTATTTACAAGGTAAAGAAGTTGTTGATGAAAAAGAAGTTGCTAAAAAGGAAGTTAGTGCTGCTGATCTAGTTACTACTGCTGGTGAAGTAGTTACTACTGCTAGTTCTACAACGACTGTTGATAAGTTGACTCTGGCTCAGACCTTGATAGAGATTAAAGCAGCTAAACTAAAGGTTGTTACAACTACTGCTACAACAACTACAACTACAAGACCCAAGGCTAGAGGGGTTGTATTTCAAGAGCCAAGTGAATTCAAAACAACATCATCACCTTTACAAGCATTACAACTTCCACAAGCAAAAGACAAAGGCAAGGGAAAAATGGTTGAGCCTGAAAAACCATTAAAGAAGAAAGATCAAATTGCAATTGATGAAGAACTGGCACTCAGATTGCATGTTAAAGTACAAGCAGAGTTGGAAAAGAAAGAGTAGCACAAGAAGAAGCTAGCAGAGCAGCAATTATTGAAGAACTGGATAGCATTCAAGCTATGATTGATGCTGATGAGCAATTAGCTGCAAGATTCCAAGATGAAGAACAAGAACAATTCTCTATTGGAGAAAAGTCAAGAATGTTAGTGGAGATGATAGCTGAAAGGAAAAGGTTCTTTGCAGCACAAAGAGCAGCAGAGCAAAGAAGTAAACCACCTACCAAAAATCAAATAAGGAATAAAATGTGTACATACCTGAAGAATATGTGTGGATACAAGCACAATCAGCTGAAAAGAAGGAGTTATGAAGAAATTCAGAAGCTCTTTGACAAAGCATACAAACAGGTAAGTTTATTTGTTCTTATGGATTCAGAGGTGGTGAAAAGTAGTGTGACAAGAGCAGAAGGCAGTTCTAAAAGATCAGGTGATGAATTAGAGCAGGAAAAGGCTAAGAAGCAAAAGGATGATGATGATCAGGAAGAGGAAGAGATGAAAAAGCATATGGATATTGTTCAAGATGATGAGGCAGCAATTGATGCTATACCTCTAGCCACTAAGCCTCCAGTCATAGTTGAATGGAAAATCATCAAAAAAGGAAAGATGGGATACTTTCAATTGATAAGAGCTGATGGAAGTTTAAAAAGGTATTCATCTATGATTCAGATGCTTCAAAATATTGACAGGGAAGACTTAGAAACACTCTGGAAGTTGATTAAAACTAAACATGGGAATACAAGGCCAGATGAGGCATATGAGAGAGTGTTGTGGGGAGATCTGAAAGTAATGTTTGAGCCTGATATAGAAAGTAAAGTATGGAGGAGTCTAGAAGGACACAATGTGACAGTATGGAAGCTATTCTCTTCAAGTGGAGTGCACTTTGTAAGATTCATACATCTGCATATCTTTATGCTGGTAGAAAAGAAATATCCATTTACCCCTGATACAATCACTGGCATGCTCAACAAGAAGCTTCAAACTGATCAGTGGAATGAGATGTGCTATCAACTTTTGAAACTCATGACAAAACAGCGCAAGAATCCTGGAAGTGTTTGAACGCATCCTCCTGGTGATGGTGAAGACTTTTAATGAAACTTGAAGATTCAGATGATAAACATCAAGTTTAGGAGAGGATTGTTGGGTTTAAAAGACTTCAAGATATTCTTAGAGTTACTGCTGCTCAGGTATATATAAGTGTTGTCAAGCATAACTTAGTGTTGCTGGTAATACTAATGAAAATTATGCTAAGTAGTTAGTACTGGTAGTGTAAAAGTTACTACTGCTAGTTACTATTGTTAGTATATATTAGTACTGTTAGCATAAAGTTACTGCTGCTAGTAAAAGTTAAGACTGCTCAGAGATGAAGACAAAAAATATACTAAGTAGTTACTACTGCTAGTACAAAAGTTAGTACTGCTAGTGTATGTTAGTACTGCTAGAGTAAACTTCTAAGTGGTTAATACTGCTTGTGCTCAGTTACAACTGCTGAGTGATTACTACTGCTGGAAGGAATATGCTGACAAAGATGAGATCAAAGATTGATTGGAGAACAAGAATACTTACGAAGATAAGTATTAGTTATTTGTAAAGAAGATATGTATAACTTATTTGTTTAAGAGATTACGTTTGTTTATGTAACACCCCCAAATTCTGGTATGCAGCGGAATGGTAACAATGGGGTGCTACGTCAAAGTACAACAATCAAGATATAGGAAACGACCTTAAATGGACGTTTTAAGATAAAATTTCATTCGATGTCATAGCAAAATATTAGAGTTCATACATTAGGTCCCATATGTTTTAAAACTCATAAACATTTCCACATACGTTTTTAATTAAACAAAAGCTTAATACTACCAAAAGGTGATGATATGTGTGAAAACACATATCCTTTTTACATCAAAAATGACCCTTAAAAGGCAAAATTGTGCATAAAATGCTTGTATATTGCTTGTTTTGTCTTTTTGATTGTGTAGGTACGGATATTGCAAAAACCTCAAGAAAATGGTCAAAACCGGACAAACACGGACACGGGAACGGAAGAGCACACAAAGAGCCGGGAGAATGCTATCAAAAGTGATCAACTCAAGTCAACCTTTGGTCAACCTAAGTCAAACGACTAAATGACAAAAATCCCAAAATTACCAAACCATTCCCATATAGTTCACAAAAATTCATAAAAAGCTCTTAAAGCCCTAGAAGTTAATAGAAGTTAATACTCGTTAAATTTTTATATAGCAAATCCAACACCAAAGCCCGAGCCCATTTCCTGTTAATCTTACCCGGGCCCAAAACATTTATAAATCTACCCAATTCATCCCCGGGTCAAAAAGAAAGTCAAAACCCCTTTCAGTTAAAAAATAAGCAGGAAAAAACGTTGTTACTGTTCATTTTCTTCTTCGCGTTTTACCTTCATGAAAACAAGGGGCAAATCACAATTGACCATGTGGCAAGCTATTTCAAGGGTCCAAGTACACATGGGCAGGATAAAACGTCACCAAGCACTCTTATTGGTGGAGACCCAAGAAAGAATGACATGGTGGACATAAAAGAAACACAAGGAAATGGAGCTTATACACTTGAGGTACACACAAAAGAAGCACAAAGGCTTCTGACACACGGATGCCACGCTGGCAATCCGTGTGCCCTTCAATCTAATCCAACGGCCCAGATTTTGCTTCCAATGATTGTTAATGATTGAAGGACATGATTGATTGGGAGCATGTAACTGATTTTGGACCTAGAAGCTTCATAAGAAGGCTATAAATAGCCTCACATTCACACAGTTAAAGTGGAAGTAGCTTTTAGATTTTTAGTAGTGTAATTTTAGCTTTAGCTTATTTACTATTTTGATCAACTTATGTAATTTTCTTTTTAATGTAATGTAATCTCTTTCATATTAATGAAATTCAGTTTAAAAAGTTTAATTCGTGTTCTAAATTTCAACTATTTTTATAAGCTGTTTTTCACTAATAAGCTCTTATCTCTTTCAAATATTGATGCTACTGTTTCATAAGCTCAATACAAGCTCTCATAAGCTCTTACAAGTCTCTAAGCTTGTAATTGAGCTTTATTAAGCTTTAATCTACTCAAACTTTATAATCAGCTTAAGTAACCTTTGCTTATGGATTTTGCACTTAAGGAAGATGAGCTAGCAATGGATGAGCTCATATGGACATTTACTAGCTTATCATTGATAAGCTAGAGCTTGTAGACAGCTTTTGAGCTTAAATGCCTTTGTTTAGCTAAGGCAGAGGTAAACTCTCTTTAAATTTCAAGTTTCTTAGTTTAAATCTTGCATTTACTTATTTTCATCTTATAACTAGTTTAATAGTGCTTAATACTGTCTCTTTGTGCTTATTGATTATGTTTTACCATCTGTTTTTAGTTTTTGAAGTATAGATTCTAGTTTTACTTAATTTGTCTTTACAATTCATAAAAATCCAAAAATAGTAGAATAGTTTTTAGCTTATTGGTTTTGGCTTATTTGCTTATTGTTAAATGTTTATTATAGTTGTTATAAGCTATTTGTTATCTGGTACTCAAGTTTAGTTAATTAGATTTCATTTTCACAAAGCTTAATTAGATTTTAAAATTGTTAAAGGAGTGTTTGGCACAGCAGTACTAACCATAAGTTAGTACTGCTTGTGGCCTTTTGGTCTTTGAAACTCATTTTTTAATCTCTCATTTAAATCTGTTTTAGGTAGTTTTATTAGCTAGGTCAGAAGTTATTTAAGTTTTAATAGGTTAGTTTAATATAGGTTCTTATCTGTCAAGTTCTATTTTCATTATAAGTTTTGTTAAATTCTAGCTGTTGAATTTACTTAATTTGCATTTAGCCTTGTGTTTTAAGAGTGTCAAAGTTAGTTTATTAGGTCTGTGCAATAGGAATAAAATTGTGGTCATATACTTGTCAAATGCATCAGCAGTATTAGATAAGTGACATTTTTAGGCTTAAGTTTTAGTAGGTTAAAATAGAATTCAGCTTTTGATTTTTAGATTATAGATAGCTTATAGGTTATATGTCATTAGTTTAGATTTAGTTTTTTTTAATATAGCTTAAATTGTTATCTATTTTAGCTTTCAAAATAAGCTGTTTTTCTTTTCATCTAAAAATCCAAAGACAACATAAGTTGTCTAATTGGTTGTTTGGTTGAGCTTTTTCTATAAGCTCTCAATGTCCAAAATCCTTTCTAAAGGAATTTTCATAGAGTTTTTGATATAAGCTTTCCAAAAAGTTAAGTCTCACCTTCTAAGGAGCTTAGTTGATAGCTTTAAATTAAGCTCAAAAGTGCCTTAAGGTCTGTTTGGTTGTAGGGTGTGCATAAGTACTTATTGTGCTTTTTTCAGCTTTTGGCTTGTGTTTTTGTGCTCATTTCTGTTATAATAAGCTCATTAGGTTAAAATTAGCTTGTTAGTTGCTTAGCTTTTCATTAGGATAGCTTATTGTGACTTTTAGGCTTAATTAGTTTAAGTGAAAAAAAAACCAAAAAGCTTAGTTTGAAGTTTCTGTCAAGTTTAAGCTGTTCTATTAGCTTATTTAGGGCTTTTCAATAAAAGTTGCTTTTATTAAAAATGCTTATTTTTAGCTTGTTAACAACTTTGTTTTTTTAAGTTTTTGAAAATAAAAAAAAGGGAAAGTGGAAGTCGGGGGTGAGCAAGACTCGAACCCCCGAACTCAACACTCTCAACCTTTATAACACACACATTACCACTGCGCCCTTGGGTCTTTTTCGTTATAAACATGCACACTTTATCTTTTATACACTTTTTCCCTTATAAGCCTTATAAGCTGTTTCAGCTTATTTCAGGGCTTATTTGATAAGCTGTGTTTATAAGCTTATTTTTCCTAGGTTTTAAGTAGTATAAGCTATTTTCTGTAATTTTTCTAGAATTTTTATAGTTCGTTTAGTATTTTTAAAGAGTTATTCTCATTAAAAACTTTAAAAAATCATAAAAAAAAGAAAAATAATCAAAAAAATATAAATCTTTTTTAGAAAATTTTATTTTATCATAAAGTTTATAGGAAAATTAGTTTTGCTTTCGTAGGATCTAATTTGCAAAATTTCGTTTTTTAAAGAACGGGATTCGTTCCCGTTTTTATTTTTCGTGTTTTAACGCTCATTTCAACTCCGTTTTTGTTCTAGTTTTTTTTAATTTACTTTTTAGTCAAATAGAGTCCATTTAAAAAGAAAATTTTAAGTTAGGTTTATTTTTAGAAATTTAGGGTTTTTGACCTCCGTTTAGGGGTCCCGTTTTGCGTTTTTAGTTAAATTTTGATTTCCCGTTATTTGTCTTCATGCTTAATTGTTAGAGTTTGTTAATTTTAATTTTTAAAAGTAGATAATCAAATCAATCTTTGTTTCTAATTCAAATCATTGTCCGAGCATCAAACGTGGTTTCAATTTCACAAGTCGTTGGGGGATAACGACCCGGGAATCATACTTCCCGGTTTATATACGTATTATATTATATATTTGTGAAAGATTTTCCTTTTCACCTTTGTCCTCAAGGGTAAATTGGTAATTTTCCATAATATTATATTTTATTATTACGTATATATAGATTCTGACGAATCAATTTTTGGCGCCGCTGCCGGGGATTTGTGATTAAGATTCTCTCGTTTGAAGTTTGTTGATCGTGATTTGAAGACCCTTTCATTTTTGAAAGTTTTGTTTTTATTAAAAAAATAAAAAATTATAAAAATAAAAAGTAAAAAAAAATATTTTTCCTTTCTTTTAGTATAATTATTATATAAAAAATCAAAAATAAAAATAAAATAAAAAAATTGGCCATAAAAAATACACAAAGTTGTAAATGAACACCAACAAATATAATCCCTTCAATTGATGTATATCACATTAGTAAGTTCCTAACTCGAATCAAAGATGTAAAAATTTGCATTTGTGTCAATATACGAAATAAGGCTTTTTTGCTTAGTCCGTCAGCTTTAAAAGTAAAATTTTTAAGAGCTACCGTGAAGTAAATTTTGGATTATTTGGTTTAAGATGTCTATCTCGTATATCCGTTAAAATAGTTTGCTTAAAAAATAAAAAAATAAAAAATAAAAATAAAACAAATTAGTTTTAAATTTTCTTTTTATACATTAGTGCAATGCACACTGTTATTCAAACCCGTAACCAGAAACCGTCACAACAAAGCCCAACCGGCTGTTGTAGTAACCATGTCATTTAGACGAACCTTTTTGTTAATCCACCTATTCCGATGGCTGATAATCGGATATGCACAATTGCTCAGAAGCACCATCGAGGGTACGAGAGATGCAATTGTAATTCCGAAATTACATGCTAATATTTGAGTCAAAGCAGGTTGATCAATCGATGTTCAAAAACAAAAGTTTTTTGGACATGATAAAGAGGATCACATGCTCACATTTCGTTATTTCGCAAGTAAGATTACCTCAACGATAAGATTCCCGGATTATTCGAGCACATCAATTAAGCTTATGCTTTTCGTTTCTCTTGAAGGTTCAGCCGGATTTGGCTAGAAAAAGCCCCCTCGATCAATTTTGAACATGGGATGATCATGTTTCCAAATTCATTTAATCAATTCTTTCCTCCATCAAAAAACGATAATTCTAGCGAAACGAAATCACGAGAGATTTCAACCAAAGATTTGACGAATCGTTTTATGAGCTTGGGATCGATTTAGGACCTTCTCGAGCATGCCCACATCACGATTTTCAGGAAATTACATCAACTAGATACGTTTTACAATTTACAATGCTAGAGAATGCCTAATGATCAAGATTCGTGAATTCTGCATGCGGTGGAAACTTTTTGGGATAAGATGCCTCGTGAATGCTTAAGAATTACGAGAGTTAAATCCAAGGTTCGTAATTCACGAAAACAGGGCAGTCAGCAGTGAGTTCGAATTCATCTACTCCCGGAATTTTGATCTCCAGGCTGTTGTCCGGAATTGCTAGGATTTTCTAATTCTTCGGGTGGCAATCCCACCCCAACGTCTGAGCCGTTTACTTCCGAATTCGTTTTGGAAGAAATCAAAGCTTATCTTAAGGAGGATTCGATTTGACCAGAAATTGATCATGCCGATTGCGATCCGGAGGAAGATATTTGTTTGATCAAAAAATTGTTAAATAATGACCCGTTTCAACTTCCTCCGATGGACCTTAAACAAAGTGAAGTAACCGAGGAAAAATCTTCAATTGAAGAACCTCCGGAATTAGAGTTAAAAGATTTACCGTCTCACTTAGAATATGCTTTCTTGGAAGAAAATGACAAGTTACCAGTAATTATTGCAAAAGGTTTAAAAAATAATGAAAATGATGCTCTCTTAAAGGTGCTCAAATCTTATAAAAGGGCCATTGCTTGGAAAATCACCGACATCAAGGGTATCGACCCTCATTTTTATACACACAAAATCTTGATGAAGGATGATTACAAACCTACGGTTCGAGTCAAGAAGGTTAACCCTAATAAAAATTCACAGGTAATCAAAAAGAGGTCTTAAAATTCTTGATGCGGTAATGATTTACCAGAATCTCCGACAGCCCATAAGGTTAGTCCAGTGCATTGTGTTCCATAGACAACGGTGGAATAACATTGTTGCTATATGAGAGAATTGAATAATTCCGACCACGTTTAGTTACCGGGTGGAGAGTTTGTATCGACTATATAAAATTAAATGAAGCGACTCGAAAAGATCATTTTCCATTGCCTTTTAGGGATCAGATGTTAGAAAGATTAGCCGGAAATGAATTTTATTGTTTTCTTGATGGATTTTTAGGGTATTTCTAAATACCAATAGATCCCCAAGACCAGGAGAAACTACCTTTTCACATACCCGTATGGAACTTTCGCGTACCGTCTCATGCCATTTGGCTTGTGTAATGCTCCCGGTACTTTTCAACGGTGTATGATGGCCATATTCCATGATATGATCGAAAAGACTATGGAAGTGTTTATGGATGATTTCTCAGTTTTTGGGGATAGTTTTGATTCGTGCCTCTCAATTTTAGAAAAGTATGCTTAAAACGAATGTGAAGACACGAATTTAGTTCTTAATTGGGAGAAGTGCACTTTATGTGTAGAGAAGGAATTGTGTTAGGGCATAAAATTTCAAAATCAGGAATTGAGGTCGATCGTGCTAAAGTCAATGTTTATTGCTAAGCTACCTCACCCGACTACCGTTAAAGGTGTTAGGAGTTTCTTAGGTCCACTGCAAGGATTTTTTACCGATCGATTTATCCAAGACTTCTTCTAAGATTGCTTAGACCAATGGCCCTCACCTTCATTGAGAGGAAACACCGTTTGTGTTTTCTAAGGATTGTATTGATGCTTTTGAGACTCTTAAAAAGAAGCTTACCGAAGCTCCGATCTTAGTTGTCCCGGATTGGAACCTACCTTTCGAACTCATGTGTGATGCAAGTGATTTCAAGATTGGTTGCGGTTTTTAGGACAATGAAAGAGAAGAACTTTCAGCCTATAATTATGCTAGTAAGGGTATTGACAGAGATAAAATTTCATTACACTACCACGGAAAGGGAAAGACTTGCCGTTGTGTATGCTTTGTGATAAGTTGTGACCATATCTTGTTTATCTAAAAGCATAGTGTATAAGGATCATGCGGCTCTAAAGTACCTTTTGAACAAACAAGGTCGCTAAGCGAGGTTGCTCTGGTGGGTTTTCTCTACAAGAATTTGATATTCACCATCCGTGATAATAAAAGGAAGTGGACCTTGCGGCAGATTATTTAACTAGAATTGAGAATTCATATTAGGATGTTTTAGAAAACAAAGACAAAAAATGAACATTTTCACTTAGAAAACTCTTGGAGTTATTCTAGTGGAAAGTACCCCGTGGTTTGCGACTATGCAATCTACCATGGGGGGAATTTTTATCATTAAAGGAATGTCAACTCAACAAAGGAGGAGTTTTTTAAGGATGGTAAATATATTATTTCTGGGACGATCCTATCCTTTTTGTATAGTGGAGGATTCATTTCATTCAAAGATGTGTGCTATGGGCATAGCTCTGAATTCCTCAAAGCTTGTCTTGAACGGTGACCCACCGGGGGCCATCATAGTGCCAATCTCATCGCTCGAAAAGTATTTGATGCCGGTTTCTTTTGGCCTACCGTATATCGAGATGCCCATACGATGATCAAATCTTGTGATACATGTTAGAGACAAGGCAAAATTTCATAACGAGATGAAATGCCTCAAAACGCTATCCAAGTTTGTGAAATCTTCGATGTATGGGGTATTGATTTCATGGGACCTTTTCCATCTTCAAAAGGAAATAAATATATCCTCGTAGCCGTCGACTATCTTTCAAAATGGGTTGAAGCAAAGGCGCTCCCCACAAATGATGCTCGAGTAGTTGTTAAGTTATTGAAATCACTTTTTGCCCGATTCGGAACACCAAGAGCTATTATAAGCGATCATGGGACCCATTTTTGTAATGAACAGTTTGCTAAAGTGATGTCTAAGTATGGGGTCACACATCGTCTAGCTACCGCTTATCACCCTCAAACGAGCGGTCAAGTGGAGGTGTCTAATCGAGGTTTATAACGTATTCTAGAAAGGACGGTTGGAGAAAACCGTGCCTCATGATCCGACAAACTAGATGAAGCTTTGTGGGCATTTCGTACTGCTTTTAAGACACCGATTGGTTGTACGCCTTATAAGTTAGTGTACGGAAAGTCTTGCCATTTACCTATCGAGTTAGAGCATAAAGCATATTGGGCTTTGAAACATGCTAACTTCGATCTTAAAACCGCGGGTGATCACCGAAAGCTTCAACTTAATGAACTTCGTGATCAAGTTTACGAGAATTCTTTAATTTATAAAGAGAGGACGAAGAAGCTTCATGACTCAAAGATCAAAAACCGCATTTTCAATGTTGGTGATCGAGTTTTACTCTTCAACTCTCGTCTAAGATATTATCAAGATAGCTTATAAACTCGTGCTTGGTCAGGACTTTCTCCTTCACCAACCCTGACATCTCTACTTAAAGCCGATGGCATCTCATCAGGATGGAACTTTCATGTGCTTTATTGTTTGTCCAAACATTAATGAAAGCCTGATTGAGATTTTCTCTTCCATTTACACTCTCCCTAAGGACGAATGAATTCAGGGATCGAGTCAAGTTATGTGACTCGGTTACCAAAAACAAAGCGCTTCGTGGGAAGTACCCCATGCTTATCCATTTTCTATTTTTTTCTAGCTTCAATGTGTTGTGAGGAGGCCTGTACTCTTCCGTTCTTTGTGTTTGTTGTTTGTACTTGTGATTGTTTGCAAGATTGATCCCAAATTTTCTAAAGACTCTTGTGTTTGGTGTTTTGTCCCGGTCCACTCGAGCTTCCTAGCCTTTACTTGCCATTAGTTTGGTGAAATCCAATATCCTTAAGATTATTATCGACTAGCATTTATCTTTTAGCACACTTGATAAACGGCTAAAGATTTTTGTGATACTTTCTTCATGTTTTAGTTATGCATTAGACTTTTTGAGTTCTAGTATGGGGTTTTTAAGTCTTAGGCTAGGAAACATTGAGGACAATGTTTGATTTTAGTATGGGGTAGTATATCTTCGATATTATCTTGCCTACTTTTTACCCGTTGTTCTCACGTACCCCGTTTTCCCACCAAAATTTTCAAAAATATGAAAAAATTTAAAAAATTTCAAAAATAAAATAAGTGTTTTTGTCACAATTTTGACTTTCTTGCTGGGTAAGAATAAGAGTAAATTTTGACCCGATCGAGCGTGTTGAGCTCTAGCTTGTTCCTTAACTTTTGGGCTAAGCGTTCGCTAATTCGCGAAGAACGAAAAATGATAGAGTTAAGTATGAGTAGGATGCTAAACAAGGATTATTTGGAAATCTTAAGAGCTCATGTATGTAACTTGTTGCTTTTTCTCCCATAAGCTCTTAACCGGATTAATATACGTGCTGTTTTTGGAGATTAAACTTAAATCAACAATTTTTTATGTAATATATAGCAAAAATTTTAGTCTTAGTTCAAATTTATACTTGAATTTTTCAAAAAGAAGTCTTCTTTAAATAAATAAATATATAAAAAAATGATGATAAAATGATAAAAAATAAATATAATAAAAGTTGTGGGTTGATAAAAGTTTACTACCTCTTGCCGGCTCACAACCGATGTGGTAGTCTTCTAAAAAAAGCCCATAGTAAGAATAAAAATCCGAGACTGATAAAAGTTTACTACCTCTTGCCAGCTCACAACCGATGTTGCAGCCTTCTAAAATGGTCGAGGGTTACAATTGCATAAATGTATAGATAATTAAGTTTGAATTAATAAATTAACTTCTTTTTGTTAAATTCAAATATGCTTTTGCACTTTGACTATTCTATTTTATAAGCTATGAATATTCGGGAAACTTGAGAATTTTTTAAACCTAAGGTCCGTGAGTCCCGATACTAGTCTCTGTGGGGTGTCAAAAGCATGGTTGAAATTCAAGATAGCACACTCACTTAAGATATAATAAATGTCGGGAGTAAAAAGTTCACAAGTTGCAAATATGAGTAGTGTTAGCATCTTTACTAATATTTAGTTGTGATTTTGTTTAAAGCTTGGTTTGGATAAGTGAAAGGTCGGGGACGATGAATTTATCCTTTTTGGAGCATTCTTGGATCGAAATGCATCTTGTTCTATGATCCCTAACAGTTATGGAAATGACGAAAGTAGAAATAAAATTATATAGGAAACAAGGTGTTTTATAACTTGTGACTTCTTAATTCTCCCCATAAATAACGTTACTACTTCTTAAAGGATTAGTTTGGGGAGGTTTTTGAGGTATTTGGTTATAGAGCATGTAATATTGCGTGAGGACACGCAATCGTTTAGTTTGGGGAATTTTGATATGTGTGAAAACACATATCCTTTTTACATCAAAAATGACCCTTAAAAGGCAAAATTGTGCATAAAATGCTTGTATATTGCTTGTTTTGTCTTTTTGATTGTGTAGGTACGGATATTGCAAAAATCTCAAGAAAACGGTCAAAACCGGACAAACACGGACACGGGAACGGAAGAGCACACAAAGAGCCGGGAGAATGCTATCAAAAGTGGTCAACTCAAGTCAACCTAAGTCAAACCACTAAATGACAAAAATCCCAAAATTACCAAACCAATCCCTTATAGTTCACAAAAATTCATAAAAAGCCCTTAAAGCCCTAACGGTGTTAACTTCTATTAATAGAAGTTAACACTCGTTAACTTTTTATATAGCAAATCCAACACCAAAGCCCGAGCCTATTTCCTGTTAATCTTACCCGGGCCCAAAACATTTATAAATCTATCCAAGTCATCCCCGGGTCAAAAAGAAAGTCAAACCCCCTTTCAGTTAAAAAATAAGCGGGAAAAAACGTTGTTACTGTTCATTTTCTTCTTCGTGTTTTACCTTCGTGAAAACAAGGGGCAAATCACTATTGACCATGTGACAAGCTATTTCAAGGGTCTAAGTACACATTGACAGGGTAAAACGTCACCAAGCACTCTTATTGGTGGAGACCCAAGAAAGAATGACACGGTGGACATAAAAGAAGCACAAGGAAATAGAGCTTATACACTTGAGGTACACACAAAAGAAACACAAAGGCTTCTGACACACGAATGCCACGCTGGCAATCCGTGTGCCCTTCAATCTAATCCAACGGCCCAGATTTAGCTTCCAATGATTGTTAATGATTGAAGGACAGGATTGATTGGGAGCATGTAACTGATTTTGGACCTAGAAGCTTCAGAAGAAGGCTATAAATAGCCTCACATTCACACAGTTAAAGTGGAAGTAGCTTTTAGATTTTTAGTAGTGTAATTTTAGCTTTAGCTTATTTACTGTTTTGATCAACTTATGTAATTTTCTTTTTAATGTAATGTAATCTCTTTCATATTAATGAAATTCTATTTTAAAAGTTTAATTCGTGTTCTAAATTTCAACTATTTTTATAAGCTGTTTTTTACTAATAAGCTCTTATCTCTTTCAAATATTGATGCTACTGTTTCATAAGCTCACTACAAGGTCTCATAAGCTCTTACAAGTCTCTAAGCTTGTAATTGAGCTCTATTAAGCTTTAATCTACTCAAACTTTAAAATCAGCTTAAGTAACCTTTGCTTATGGATTTTGAACTTAAGGAAGATGAGCTAGAAATGGATGAGCTCATATGGACTTTTACTAGCTTATCATTGATAAGCTAGAGCTTGTAGACTGCTTTTGAGCTTAAATGCCTTTGTTTCGCTAAGGCAGAGGTAAACTCTCTTTAAATTTTAAGTTTCTTAGTTTAAATCTTGCATTTACTTATTTTCAGCTTATAACTAGTTTAATAGTACTTAATATTGTCTCTTTGTGCTTATTGATTATGTTTTACCATCTGTTTTTAGTTTTTGAAGTATAGATTCTAGTTTTACTTAATTTGACTTTACAAATCATAAAAATACCAAAAATAGTAGAATAGTTTTTAGCTTATTGGTTTTGGCTTATTTGCTTATTGTTAAATGTTTATTTTAGTTGTTATAAGCTATTTGTTATCTGGTACTCAAGTTTAGTAAATTAGATTTCATTTTCACAAAGCTTAATTAGATTTTAAAATTGTTAAAGGAGTGTTTGGCACAGCAGTACTAACCATAAGTTAGTACTGCTTGTGGCCTTTTGGTCTTTGAAACTCATTTTTTAATCTCTCATTTAAATCTGTTTTAGGTAGTTTTATTAGCTAGGTCAGAAGTTATTTAAGTTTTAATAGGTTAGTTTAATATAGGTTCTTATCTGTCAAGTTCTATTTTCATTATAAGTTTTGTTAAATTCTAGCTGTTGAATTTACTTAATTTGCATTTAGCCTTGTGTTTTAAGAGTGTCAAAGTTAGTTTATTAGGTCTGTGCAATAGGAATAAAATTGTGGTCATATACTTGTCAAATGCATCAGCAGTATTAGATAAGTGACATTTTTAGGCTTAAGTTTTAGTAGGTTAAAATAGAATTCAGCTTTTGATTTTTAGATTATAGATAGCTTATAGGTTATATGTCATTAGTTTAGATTTAGTTTTTTTAAATATAGCTTAAATTGTTATCTGTTTTAGCTTTCAAAATAAGCTGTTTTTCTTTTCATCTAAAAATCCAAAGACAGCATAAGTTGTCTGATTGGTTGTTTGGTTGAGCTTTTTCTATAAGCTCTCAATGTCCAAAATCCTTTCTAAAGGAATTTTCATAGAGTTTTTCCATAAAAGCTTCCCAAAAAGCAAAGTCTCCACCTTCAAAGTGAGTCTTATTTGAGAGCTTTATATTAAAGCTCAAAAGTGCCTTAAGGTCTGTTGGTTGTAGGGTGTGCATAGTACTTATTGTGCCTTTTTTTAGCTTTTGCTTGTGTTTTTGTGCTCATTTCTGTTAAAATAAACTCATTAGGTTAAAATACTTGTTAGTTCTAGCTTTTCATTATTAAAGGCTTATAGTGCCTTTTATGCTATTAGTTTAAGTGAAAAAATAAACCAAAAGCTTAGTTGAAGTTTCTGTCAAGTTTAAGCTTGTTCATATTATCTTATTTAGGGCTTTTTCAATAACATTGCATTTTTAAAAATGCTTATTTTTAGCTTGTTAACAACTTGGTTTTTTAAGTTTTTGAAAATGAAAAAAAAGGGAAATTGTAAGCCGGAGGGTGAGTCAAGACTCTAACCCCCTACCCTCAACACTCCTCAAACTTTATAACACACACACTACCACCTGCGCCCATTGGGTCCTTTTTCGTAAAAAACAAGCACACTTTATCATTTATACACTTTTTTCCCTATAAGCTTTTTTCTAATTTCAGGGCTTATTTTGATAAGCAGTGTTTATAAGCTTATTTTTATTTCTAGGTTTTAAGTAGTATAAGCTATTTTCTGTAATTATTCTAGAATTTTTATAGTTCGTTTAGTATTTTTAAAGAGTTGTTCTCATTAAAAATTTAAAAAATCATAAAAAAAAAGTAAAATTAATCAAAAAATATAAATCTTTTTTAGAAAATTTTCTTTATCTAAATTACTAGGAAATTAGTTTTGCGTCTCGTAAGGATTCTAATTTGCAAAATTTCGTTATTAAAAGACGGATTCGTTCCCGGTTTTCATTTTTCATTCATGTTTTAACGCTCATTTCAACTCTGTTTTTGTTCTAGTTTTTTTAATTTACTTTTTCGTCAAATAGAGTCCATTTATATAAAAGAAAATTTTAAGTTAGTTGATTTTTAGAAATTAGGGCTTTTTGACCTCCTTTTAGGGTCCCGTTTTTTGCGTTTTTAGTTAAATTTTGATTTCCCTTATTTTTCTTCATGCTTTAATTGTAGATTTGTTAATTTAATTTTTAAAAGTAAGATATCCTAATTAATTTTGTTCCTAATTCAAACATTGTCCGAGTATCAAACGTGGTTTCAATTCACAAGTCGTTTTGGGGGATAACGACCCGGAATCAATACTTCCCGTTTATATACTAATTATATTTATATATTTGTGAAAGAATTTCCTTTTCACCTTATGTCCTCAAGGGTAAATAGGGTAAGCTTCCATAATATATATATATATTATTATTACGTAATATAATATCTGGACGATCAGTGACTAATTTTTTTAAAGAATAAAGTGCATTGAATTTAAAATAAAACACATAATCCATCTTCATTGATATCCATCAACGGTCTCCCATCCCATCCAAGCTTATACCTAGACCTGAAATTAAACATTTAAAAGCAAACACAACGGTTGAGCGAATTCATAGGTTTTTCAAGTAAAGATGGACCACAAAGATTTTAAGTGAAAGTGACTATGAAACAAATCGTAAGTTCGAAAAACATGTATATAGCGCAAATCTCCTGACCCCGAAGCCTTAACTGTCTGTCTGCCCCAAAAATGAATGGACTCAAAACAGACCTACATTCTCTAAATGTTAAATGCAACCATGATCAACTTGTACCATAAATACCGGTGGGATTGATAGTCTCGAAAGATCAATCCACCACACGTAGCGCTCACTATAATAGCAATTGGACGTTCATGATATTAGGGACTTAGATGACACTATGGTAACTTAGGCAATAATAATCAGGCAATAATCTGGATAGCATACAGTTTAGAACACTTGTGTCCGTAGTAAAACAAGCATGTAATTTCACCCCGTAGAGTTTGTAAAACAAGTAGATAGAAAAAGGGGCTATGAACTCACCTCGAGTGAATGGTAATCAACAAGTATTCACAATAGAAAATGCGTCACGCTTACGATCGAATGCAACCTAATCCAATATAGGTCGTATAAGTACTAAACACTTTGATTATTTATAGGTCGTATAGCTCATCATACTATCGTTCGGGCTATCATAATTAAGAGGTCATGTAGTGACGTATGAGGAGCTAGGACACTTTAAATCGTAAATCCAACAACTCGTCGATACGCCACCCCGAAGAGGCCTCATTATGAAACTCCCTAGTAATATAGTACTTTGATTAACTAATACCACATATAATTCTATATAGCTACATCACCATCTAATCGTTTTAGTGAAATCATATTTATAAAGTAAAAACGTTTATAAGTATATTTTAGTAAAACTGGCGTAACTTTCTCGTTTTAAGTCCGTTTCTTTCGTTTCTTACGTCCACGCCTTCGTATTAAGACGAGTTATCAAAATATAACATTTTCAAAATCTGAGTTTTCTGATGAATAGTGATTTTTACTGTTTATAACAGTTATATATTTATTTTTATAGATTTAGTTATCGTAAATCTCGTAAATGTCGTAACTTATTCGTTTTAACTCCGTTTTTAGCGATTCTTTCAAGCACGTCTTCGTATTTAAAAGTTTTATCGATTTATTGATGTTTTTAAAGTATAAGTTTTGGTGGTGAATAGTAACTTTTATAAAAATAGTTTTATAAAAGTATATATTTAACGTAAACTTGAAATCGTCGTATCTTTTTCGTTATAAATCGGTTTTTCGAGTTTCTTATCATTTTGGAATCGTCATGAGGCGTACTATCTTTTTAAAACATGGTAGGGCTGTTACCAAGGTCGAACCAAAACAGCCCCTTTATAATACTTATACATATCCATTTTTATAACTTGTTTTATATACCTTTTAACTTAATAATTTACCACAAGTTTTCCAAGACTTATTATATAATTGTCTTACATATAATAGAGTCCAAGATCCATATTTGTTTCCATGAGTTCCAAAGTATCAAGTCCTTAACAAGGCTTAAATACCTTAAACTTTCTTAAGTAACTTTAAATTACAAGTTTATACATATACATGTTTACACTTAACCAACATGTTACAATACTTATATATCCATTATTTCATGATATTATCAACCTCATAACATATGTAAAAATGTTCAAAACCATGATCACAAGTAGAAATATGTTTTACATGTTTAAAAGTATTCTAAATGGTGATTTACTATATAGAACTCATATATGCATAAAATGATGAATGTAAAGACATAAAGAGTTTTAGATGACCTTAGAGTGATGTAATATGGTAACCAACACAATCTAAACCCTTGTTTAGATTACAAACCAAAGCTTGCACAATCAAAGAAACCCTAAACCCTAATCTTCCATTTTTCTTGCTTAACACTTGTAAAGACTTAACCAAGCCTTCAAATCTTCTTAGGACATCTTAGATATATAGTAGGAATGTGTGTAAATGTGATAAGTAAAATTTGGTATGGATTTGGTGTTGGTTTGGTTCTAGCCGTGGCCTAGGAGGGGGAAAAGGGGAGAGGTTTTTGTGTTTTACACCTTAAGAATGAGAAGTGTGTGTGAATTATCTAGTATGAGACCTTATATACATGGAAGACTAGTCAAAAACATTTAGAGCAAAACAAGGAAGTCTTATGGTCTTTGTTGGAAAAAGAAGAGAACATCTCATGGTTTTAAGGAAGATGTTTGTAGACTTGATATTTCTTTGGTCTTTCCTATCTATATCCGGATATGTATATGTATATGTAAGATATTTTTGAAATTTTTGAGTATTGGGTATAAAAGTGGGTATTTGTTGAAGCGTAGAAAAGTTTTGGTGCTCCCGGGTATGCCTAAATGTATTTTATTGCGAAACGTAAACGTTTTACGCAACCAATAAAAATAAAATATAAAAAGTTTATTATTACTTTCGTAAAAATAATATATTGCTTGCTTGACGAAAGCTTTAATTCGTTTGGTGTCCGTTTACGTTAATTGTTGATTTTTAGTTTACGCGATTTTACTATATAATAAGAATTAAAAGTAAACGCGTACGAGAAAAAAAAATTGATCGAACGATGGAAATATTGCAAAGGATCGAACGAGTCAAGACGTTTCGATCGAACATGGGCAATCCAGCAAGGTACGAACGAGTAGGTAATTAGTGTCAGATCGAACGATTGGGAAACAAGGACGATCGAAACGATTTTGACGGTATACGAACGAGTGGAAAACAAGGACGATCGAACGAGTGGAAACGCAGTGGGACTCGAACGAGCGGAAGTCTTTGGTGATCGAACAAGGACGTTCGAACAAGGTGATCGAACAAGGACGTTCGAACAAGGTGATCGAACAAGGCGATCGAACAAGGTGATCGAACAAGGCGATCGAACAGTAGATGCTAACAAGGGCGATCGAGAGGGGGGGCACCTGAGTGTGGATCGAACAGAAGAATCGAACAAATCATCGAACAAGTTGAACAGGACGAGTAGGGGGGGGCGGGGGACGATCGAGGAGCGGAGGGCGTTGGGACTAGACTCGGGGGGTCGGAGACGTACGAACTAGAGCGTAATCGAACGAGTAATTTTTTCGACCGAGGACAATCAAAAAAAAAAAAAAAAAATTTGTGACGGATTGTACGTGAAATTTTAGGTATACCAACGTCGAAACCGGCCCAAAACGGTCAAGGACTCTTCCCCTTTAAGCAGAGCCCTTTCGATTTTTTGGCCAATCGGGTGGAGAGTCATTTATGACCCGACAGAACTATGCTGCATTTTACTGTTTTAAAAATTACCCCGAAAATCACAAACCTTCACACCTAGTCATCAATCAACAGTACACTTTACATCAGATCATATACTAAACAAACTTATTCAATGGCATCTAATGAAAGAAACAGAAATGCAGCAGGTACCGGATACCCGTCCACCAATGTTTGGTTTGAAAATGATTACGAATACGAGAGGGAAGAGTGTCGTATACACATGTACAGTTCGAGGGCAAAACCCAATGGCAAGCTGATATGGAAAATCCATCCAGGATGTAACCTACACCTCACGCCGATGTCACGTGATCCTCCACCGTCTAAATCATACTGGGATAGGGAGCGGGCCCTCACCGTGAGTTAAGAAACTGAATCTGAGTTCAATGACGGGGAAGTGAGAAATAAGCTCAATTCTGGATACTTCAAGCTGAAATCATCCTCAGTCAAGTCTTCCCCGAACACTTCACATACACAATCAGGACAAGGCACTGCAAAGGATATTGGTAATTGGAAATGCTTTATGCAATGATCAGGGTATGACTATACAACAAAGGAGGAAGATCTGTTTGTTGAGTAACGAACGCTTTTCGTGGCTATGGTGAAACGAATGCAATTCATGAACTACTTTGGTGGCGATTCCACAAGGCTGTGAATGTACATGAAGAGTACTCAGCTTTGAAATCCCCTACTCATTCAGATTAACACTTAAAATTTGTCACAGTCATCTTCCAGCGCTATTGGGGTTAAGTATGTGACGAATGTCAAACAGAACAATGGATATCTCAACCACACCATAGAATGGAAGCAGGGGGAAAAGGGAGAAGGGACTCATCACAAAGTCCTATATCCCTCATGCCAAAAAGACTCTCAAAGACACAGAAGCATTCTACAAGTATAGTTTGGATAGCCACTGGCCTATGTTGCTCACACCACATCTGCACCCTACTCTTTCATCACCCTCAATCCTAGTCCTCACGCTACTGCCTCAGCTCGCGAATGACGCTTGAGGGCCACTATGACTCAGATTGCTAATCCTTAATGGTTTCCAAAAGCAGTTTCCACCAACCAACAACCATTGCGCAGACTTCACCTCACTCAAGGACTCAGCTAGCGGTGCATGGATGGTCACATGTTACTGTACACAACTCAGAGGAAAGCCTCAGTAATGTATGGTAATACAGGTGCTAGAGGCAAGAAAAAAGTATTCTAATGGCTACAACTGGGCAGAGAGTAGAAGGACTTGTTGCTTGAGATCAGTGTAAATAACAAAGAGAAAGATGGACTACTCAGTACTTCAAAGATAAAGCTTTACTGGATGGAAGCTAAAGAGAAAGGAGATGTTTAGATGCTTAAGCTGAAGCATTCCTCGATATTGTGGAAAGAGCACATGCACCTTAAATCAGCCTCTGGCACTAACTACAGACAAACAGTTTTTGCAAGCCAATCAGATGAGTGCTAGTGACTCAGGGACGTGGATGAAGGCCCCACATGCTGCTGTCGAAGCTTTCCGACACAATGCCAATTTGTCATCCACTATGCAGACCACAGTCAAGTCAATGGGGAGGTAGCACTCCAAAGACAATCCAATCTTTGATAATACGGAATTATCGTTGAATCAGGAGAGTGCACCAGGAAGAAGCATTTAGACTCCTGATGCTGAGTATGGAGATTGATGACACTACATCCCTGTATCACATCAGTATCTTCTTGACACCGGGAAGCCCAAAATGTTTCTAACTAGGTATCTGCAGACACATCTTATAAAATTAGTCTATGATATTCTATCGTAGACTGACTTGCAGACCCACTAGACGGACAAATGCTAAGGTTAGAGCGCGAAGAAAAGATGCTTAGATGAAGTCGAGGAATTAAAAAATGAGCGTTTCTCAAATGCAAGAAAGAAAGTAAAGACGTCAAGGTGCATGGACGTCCAAAAGGTCAAACTTGATCTTGTAGAACAAAGTTATACGAGGCGCGCGAGAGCCCAAATGATTGCAGCTACTCTAACGAAACGCTGAACTTGTTCGCAAGAAAATGATTTGCTTAAATCCCGACTATTTCCGGAAGGAAAAAGAATCTAGAGAACAATGTTTACAATCTGAAAAGGAAAAGAATTTGTGTCTGAGAAAAAGTTAGTCCCGCTAGCAGATAGTGTTATCTAGATGTAAATGAGTTTGTTTAAAGAATCTAACAAAGTTTCAAGAGATATATTGCAAGATTTAACATCCAACAGAAACTATTCCAATGTTTTTTAAGAAACCAAAAAAGCAACCGCTGACATCACAAGACCGTCCTAGGTACCCGTCACCCAGGTCTAGTTTAATATGGCCAAACGTGCTCAACCTGCTTTGTATGATGCTGATACCCTTTTGCATCTTACTCACCCACCCGTTAGTATATGGGATAGTGAAGAGGCCTTGGTTCAACAAGTTGTTAGCATGAAAAAGATGAGCGAAAAACCAGGGCACGTTCGACCCGCGAATGGCTTCTATGAGAAGCTAAACGCCCTTATGTTTGTTCCTCAACATGATCTGTCCCTGAACAGGCATATAATGCTTCTCAGCCATAAACGTGCTAGTCCAGAACAAGTAATCCCAAACGTCCTGTCACTCCCTTTGTTCATAAAAGTCGACCTCCAAGTCAAGTTCTGTCCAGTCTTCGACAAGTTAATGCTGCTTTTCATCAATTTGAAGATATCATCAAAGAAAGAACAACAAAAAAACCAGACTATGTTTCTGAATGGTGTTTTGATTATGCAAAACAGTTTGTTGAACAACAACTGGTACCATTTTACGACCATTTCAAAAAACATATCCAAGCTGCTAATGAAACATTTTTTTGAGTTCAAAGAGAAAAGAGAATTTGAACAGATATTTGATGAATTGGAGGCGGAGAATGAATCAATGTGTTCTTGATAACAAGAACCTGACCATAAAGAGAAGAAAAATCTTATAATCAAAAAGTTACTCTTAATGTGCTGAGTGTTTTAGAAAAAGATATCTTCTCTATTGTGCTTACTTCCCGATAAGGTGGGGTTTGTGCCCCCTAGTTCGAATTGGCCTTTGCGAAGATATTAGATCTGCATTGCGATAATAGGGAACAATCACAAAAGTGCCTTGAACTTGAACTGAAGTTTTCAAACAACAAAAAATGTCATTGAATCTGAGAAACTAACTCTCATTGACAAAATAACCAATTGATTTAACAAAACTTAAATTTCAACTATAAACAGCAAGACACCTTCCAGTGCCTCCAATGCAATTTTTGAAATCAACAAGAAGTTAAGAATGCAGCTTCAAGGAAAGAATGACACTTGGATCAGGAATTTAGGAAACTCAGATCAACATCACGAGAATGTTGAATGTAGGTTCCACTGAAGGTAGCTTGACCAACATCTCAGAAACAGAAGGGAGAAATCAGTGCCAGAATATGAAATATGCGCGGGGTCCCCCCCCTTTTTAAAAAAAGGATTTAGCTAGATGGCCTTGGAAGGTGTAAGGAGAAACCCGTGAGTCTGAAAAGACGGTATGATGAACTGTCACAGGCGAATACTCACTCACGTACTGCGAACACTGAAAAGCTTAGTGCCTTAACTGCAGAAAATACCAAGCTGAAAGCCCAAGTGACTGGTAAAACAAGTAGTGGACCTTCAACCTCTGAGAAACCCAAAGTACTTGCTTCAGGAATTTACAACATAGGTTCTAAGTATATTCCACCACCCAAAAGAGCCAACTGGGTGAAACCATCCCCGTTGCCTAAGAAAAAGCAAGTTACTTTTCAAGAACCCATAGGACTTCAACTAGACCCATACAGAAACCACCAGTGCAACAAAACAAGAAGCCTAATGTTTCTGTGAATCTGTCTACAAGAACCAACCTGCCACTTTAACCTCGCAAACTATGCCAAAGAGCGCCACTGCGACCATCGAATCTGGGCCCAATAAAATTGAGAACTCGAGGGAGAGCATCAATACACAATAGGGAACTTGAATTTAGATCAACATCATTTGTGATTCCGTTCTTTGAATCTTTGAATACCAAAACCGCCCCAGGGCCAAACATGAAGGGGAATCATACTAAGAAGGGGTTGTTTGGAAAGCAGCCAAAAATCATAATGTGAACACTACTAAGACAGCTATGGGGGGAGACGCAGAAAAGTTGTTGGTAGTGTTAAGCCTCAGTAGAACCCACTGGACGAACATTTTGGGTTGTTTGAATACCAGTCCTTTAACTAGGATAGGTGGAACCCATTGTTGATGCCTCTTAGAACATACCACCCCGACGTTAGTTTCTAGTTTCCAAAGTTACTGATATCTCTAGAGTTCACTGATTGCAAACTTAGTGATCCGAAAGGCGGTTCCAAGGGGATATCTGGTATTTTAGATGCTAAAACATTTGTAGTCATTGTGTATATTATAAAAAAAAAAAAAAAAAATTTTATTATTTTAGAGTAGTATGGCTTGCAGTTATTTTCAGACTGTAACCCGGGTCTTTTACCAAGGAGATTTTAATGTACGGTTTCAGTGCATTATTTCTTTCTCCACAGACAGAAGTTGTCTAAGCCCCTAACCATTTTCCTCATAAACAACTTGTTTTATCAACATGTTCGGGTTAACCAAATCAAACATTGACACGGATTCAGGTGTTTGAGGGGGAAAACATGGTATTCTACAGTTGTTGCAGGTCAAAGAGACGTACTGTTGAGATACTATTGCTGCAAGATTGACGACGACCAACGGCGCTTACAACTTCAAGACAGAATTGCAAGTATCATTCCAGCTAGGTATTCTAAAGGTCTTGTTTCAATTTGCTCACTTGAACTTTGTGCTATTTTACCTCACCTCGTATACTTATTAGGGGAATTGATACATTTAAGTCCATTCTAGATCTAAACCATTCACGAATTTTCAAACTTTTGAATTCGGGGAGAAATTGTGACTTAAACATTAAAACGGATAAATTAGATTATTCGATTGATTCTAAAATGCTAAGTCCTATCCACGCATGTGCCTAAACATCTTGTCGATTATCGGACGCACATGTTAGGGGGATAGCATAAGTTTAAAATGATCAAAAAATGTCAGGTACCAAAGTTTTGTGTAATACACAAGTAAATCTTGATAAATGACAAAGAATCTTTTTTTTCATGATCGTGAAAGTGATTCTAATGGAAAGCTGAGGAAAGAAGATGTAGTAGCCACAATGATGTATTCGTATGAATCTCATGGCCTGGTTCTTACCGGGACTGCCCCACTAGTGAAGTGGATTTCCATAAATGTACTTGGACAAAGGTTTTATGATTTTAACAACTTTTTAAAGCTTAAAAAAGCTTATATAGATCACTTGTAAACAAAGAATAACTGGATGCAATAATCTTGAAAGACAGAATTAGAAGTAACTTATAAAATTGAAGTTTTGCATTAACTTAAAAAGGATGAGTACAAAGCTTGACTTTAAATAACAAACAAGTAAATTAAGCTGGGAAAAGTAAATTAAAATGAGTTACAAAACAACTATTTAAAATTACACTAAAATTCCTACCACTCCTCGTTCTTTTTTCCTTTAAATAAGCAGTTGAAGTCCTCAAGCTGTGCTAGTTGTGCTTTTGCTGTGAGAGGTAACAAAGACCCAATCTTAACCCTTAAATCACCTTGGAGTTCCACCTTCCATAGATCCTAGCCCTTGTTGTGTGTTATGGTGCCACGGATTGCCAACATGGCAATAAAGGGTTTAGTGGAGAGTGGTTAAGGGTTTAATTCTTGGTGTAATTGGGGTTGCAGGGTAATAGCATAGAAGGAGTCCCGTGACCTTAATTGGGGGTTTGAGCTTTGGGCGGGAAATTGATTTAGGGTTTATCTGGGTTTAAAAAGGTTAGGGATGACGGGTGAAAATGGTTTTGGGGCTTAGGGGGTGAAGGTGTAAAAGTTGGGTGGCAAGTTGTGGGAGATTGGTAGGAAAGGTCCCTGAGGTTGGGATATGTTTGCATTGTTAGTCCCTAAGGACTAACAATGTAAATGGTGTTATGGTGGGTTGGGACTAATAGGCTGTTAAGTCCATTTGGGCTTATATAGTGGGCTTTGACTTGAGGGTTGACTTGGGCTTTTATTTTGTAAATAAATACATATTGGGCTGATCCGGCCCAATAACTCGGGTACGGGTTGGCCCAAAATGATATTTATATCGTTGGCTTCGTTTTTTCGTGCTGGTTCCAAATCCGTGCTCGGTTTTGTCCGATTTGACTCTGTTTTCGTCCTTTTGTCAATATCCGATACCTGCACAGTACACAAAGCAAAACAAACATATATTTGGCAATTTCTGTCTGTTTTTGGTCATTTAGGCTCGTTTTATTAGGTATAAAATATGTGTAATTAAGCACATATTAAACATATAAACACATAAAATGATAATTGTAAAGACATAAAGGGTTTTAGATAACCTTATGGTGATGTAATATGATAACCAACACAATCCAAACCCTTGTTTAGATTGTAAACCCAAGCTTGCAAGATCTTGAAAACCCTAATTTCCAAGTAAACCCTAATTTTCCTTTTTCTTTGCTTAACACTTGTAAAGGCTTAACCAAGCCTTAAATATTTATTGGTAGGTCTTAGATATGATATAGGAATATGAGTAAGTGTTGTAAATAAAATTTTGTATGGATTTGGTGGTGGTTTGATGTTGGCCGTGGGTTTTAGAGAGACAAAGGGAGTATATGGTGAAGTTTTTCTTTGCAAATGAGAAGTGTGTGAGTTTACTTACTAGTGCAAGCCTTTTATAGTCCTAAGACTAGTCAAAGAAACACAATGAGAGAATTAAGGAGTCTTTGGTCAAGACTTGTGAAAGTCTTTAGGTTTTAATGACTTGGTTCCCTAAAATAGAAATCATCTCATGAAATTTAGGGAATGAATTGACTAGCTAATATCTTATTTGCAAAATGAAAGTATTACTTGCCTAGTATAAGTTGGTAACTTTAAACATATTGTATAATTTTGTAAAGTGTATGTATTGGTTTATTTATTTCATGGTAAATTCGGCTCAAGTGATGAATGTAGGTAAAGTTTTATAAAACTTTGAGCATTTGTTATAAACATAAGTATTTGTTGAAGCGTAGATTAATTTTGTTGGTTCCGGGTATGCTTAAACGTAATTTATCGCGAAACGTAAACGATTTACGTAACCAATAAAAAAAATAAAACATAATAAGTAAATTATTACTTTAGTAATAATAATAAAATGATTTCTTGACGTAAACTTAAATTCGTTTGGTATCCGTTTACGCTAATTGTTGATTTTTAGTTTACGCGATTTAACTATATAATAAGAATTAAAGTAAACGCGTACGAGAAAAAAAAATTAGTAAAATAGATGACGTCGTAAATGACCTGAAAATACGGAATGTTACAGTCTCCTCCGGTTAGAAGAGCCTTGTCCTCAAGGCTCAGGTTGCAACACCTGAAGGAGGTACGGTTTCAGAGAAGAGATGCGGATATTTCTTCCGGAATTGGTCTTCATGTTCCCAGGTATACTCAGCTCCTTGCCGAGAGTTCCAACGAACTTTGACTAATGGGATTCTTCTTCGCTTTAGCTTTTTCACATCTCGTTCTACGATCTCAATAGGCTCTTCGACAAATCGCAGATTTTCATCAATCTCGATCTCATCCAAAGGCACCTGAACATCTGGCTCAGCCAAACATTTCTTGAGGTTAGACACATGAAACGTGTCGTGAACACAGCTTAGTTCCTGGGGTAATTTCAGCCGATAAGCTACCGGTCCAACACACTCTACTATTTCAAACGGTCCCACATATCGTGGTGCCAGCTTTCCTTTCTTACCAAATCGTACCACTCCCTTCCATGGAGATACCTTTAGTAACACTCGGTCTCCAATTTCGAATTCAAGAGGTTTACGCCTCTTATCAGCATAGGTTTTCTGGTGACTTCTTTTCGTTTTCAACCTTTCCTTAATCTGAAAAATCTTTTCTGTCGTTTCTTGCATAATTTCTGGTCCAATAAGCTGACTTTCTCCCACTTCAGTCCATATCACGGGGGATCTATGTAGGATCGTTATTCCTTAATGAAACACTGATATACTGTCAACTATGCGGAATCTAGTTGGCAGTACTTATGAAGACCTCGTGAGGGAACTGTTATTATAATAAAACTCAACCAATGGAAGATATATCAAAAACTGCCACCAAAAATCCATAACACAAGCTCGAAGCATATCTTCCAGCGTCTGGATAGTACGCTCACTCTGACCGTCGGTCTCAGGGTGGTAAGCCGTACTCATGTGTAGTTTTTGTGTACCTCAACCTTCCGAGAGCTTGCCATAAGTTGACAGCGAATCAACCATCACGGTCTGAAATGATTAACACTGGCACACCATGTCTTGCTACAATTTCGTTAATATAAATTCTTGCCAGCTTCTCCATTTTTTAATCTTCACGAATGGGTAAGAAGTGAGCCAACTTGGTCAATCTATCCACAATGACCCAAATCGCATCATACCCACCGCTAGCATCAGTAACTTGAGACAAGTCCATTGTTATCTTCTCCCATTTCCACTCAGGGATTTCTGGTTGTTGAAGTAATCCTGAGGGTTTTTTTTATGTTCGGCTTTAATCTTAGAGCACATAAGACACTTGCTAACGTACTCAGCAATGTCTCTCTTCATACTAGGCCACCAATACAAGTCTCTCAGATCATGATACATCTTATCCGCACCCGGATGTATTGAATATCCCTATGAAGTAATGAGCTCCATTCCATGAATCAGTTTCCATACAACCACCGACCTGATGGAATCCAGATACGATCAAAGAAGTAAATTCCACCATCATCTCATCGTTCAAAGTGTTTTTCTAATCCTCTTAGCCATTCAGCTGGAGCTTTGAGATCCTTGGAAGCTTTTCCCTGTGCTTCTAAAATCTTAGTCTTAAGTCTAGAATGAATAGTAATACTCATAGTACGTACTCGCCTTGGCTTGAGCCTTTCCTTTCTACTCAAGGCATCTGCCACCACGTTCGCCTTGCCCGGGTGGATTTGATCTCACACTCGTATCACTGATAGCCGATCCAACCGCCTTTGGCGCATATGTTAAATCTTACTGGTCAAATATGAACTGGAGACTCTGTGGTTCAGTGTAGATAACACTTTTAGTCCCATCTAGATAACGTCTCCGCAGATTTTAAGAGCGCACACCACCCCGCTCCCAATTCCAGTCATGGGTGGTAATAATTTTTCTCATGCTTTCTTTAACTGTCTTACGCATTACTACGCTATCACTTTGGCCCAATGCAACATCCACACGCACCTAAAACCTTGTTTCGATGCATCACAATAGACCACAAAGTCGTCTGGTCCATCGGGGAGTGCTAACATAAGGAGCATTGCATAGCTTTTTTTCCTTTAGGAATGCGAAAGCTTCATCTTGCTTATCGCCCCACACATATGTCTTATTCTTTTGAGTCAACAGAGTGAGGGGTTTGGCGATCTTGGAGAAATTCTCAATGAATCTCCGGTAGTAACCCGCCAATCCTAAAAATGAACGGATTTCAGTTGACGATTCAAGGAATCTTCCAGTTCTTGACCGACTCAACCTTGCTAGGATCCACGTGGATACCGTCACGGTTGACCACATGTCCTAGGAACTGGACTTCCTGTAACCAAAATTCACACTTTGAAAATTTGGCATACAACTTCTCCAAAACATCCTGCCTTCTTGAATAAGTCTAGAAATCGTCTTCAGTGGGTTCACTGTTCTTCTTCAGATTTTGAGTAGATTAAGATGTCGTCAATGAACACAATTACGAATTTGTCCAAATACGTTTGCAGATGCGGTTCATTAAGTCCATAAAGATTGCTGGTGCGTTCGTCACCGCCCAAATGGCATGACTGTGAACTCAAAATGGCCCATATCGGGTTCTAAACGCGGTCTTTGGTATATCTTCTTCTCGGACTCTCAACTGATGATATCCCGAGCGAAGATCTATCTTGGAGAAACAACAACGCACCTTGTAATTGATCAAACAAGTCATCAATCTCTTGGGAAGAGGATAGCGTTCTTTATAGTCAACCGTTAGTTAATCCTGCCCTTTTATTCCAATACACAATTTCCGTCACACCGTCTTTTCTTCTTAACAAAAAGAAACGGGTGCTCCCCATGGAGAGTGACTAGGTCGAATGAAGCCCTTTTCTTGAAGCTCTTTTAGTTGGTTCGACAACTCTAGCATCTCTGACGGAGCTAATCGGTATTGTGATTTAACAACTCGCGACGCGCCTGGAATCAGATCGATGCAAAATTGTATCTCTCCCCTTCTCGCACAGGAAGTAAACCCGTGACAATCCACTGGAAATACCACAGGGAAGTATCGGACAACTTGAAATGTCATCAAACTTCTTTTCATCAGCCTTGATACACGCAAGTGATCCAGGATCCTTTTCCGGCCTCTCGCCTTGGACTTCAAGAAACTCGCCATTCGGAAGAGGAATACGGACAATCTTTTCATAACAATCTATGACAGCTCGGTGGTATGACAACCAGTCCATGCCAACAATGACATCAAAACTTCCTAGTCGGGTCAGGAGTAGGTCAATTTTGAACACGTTATTAAGCAAGACTAAGGTGCAACCTCGTAAAACAATGTTGGTACTAACCACCTTTCCATCTGCTTACTCTACTTCATAACTAGTATTTAAAGCGGTTAGGACAATATCAATAAAAGGTGTAAACGCAGAAGATACAAAACTCTTCTCAGCACCAGAATCAAAGAGGATACAAGCGTAGTGATCATTAAGAAGAAACGTACCCGTGACCACATTCGATTCAGCTGTGGATATTCAACCACCGACGTAAGCTCTCTCGTACGAGCTCCCTCCCGTCATTTTTGCTGGTTTCCCTGCCTTAGGACACTGTGTTCTTAAGATGTCCTTTCTCTCACCAACAACCCATAACAAACGTCGCAGTTTTGCGGAAATCATTACATGCACCTGGAAGTATAGCTCTACAATCCTTTTCCAGATGACCAGTTCTTTGGCACTTCTGACACTTTGGAGGGCATCACCCACTATGGTGAAAGTTGCAATGGTTTCACTTTGGTAGATTCCCAGCATTACCTCTATTCTCAGTTGGGGCTGCAGCATAGGCCCTGGCAGTTTCCTGCCTCCTGTTTTGTTGCGGTGATAGTGTGTTGTAAGGTCCTTGTCTTGGATCTATATAGCCTTTGTAAGACAATAGTTAACTTGAATAAATCCAAATCAACTATGTGAGAGACACTGACTATGAATATCAAGTGTTAATGCGGAATCTTAACACAAGAATTAAGAAGAACAATAATACTAATTTTGCTATTGATTTCTATTAAGCTTCAATGCTTCTATTACATATATAAAACTCTATGCCGTAGGGTTCCTTTTATACACCAAGGAAAACCCTAGCAGGCTTTACAAAACGTGTGAAAGGATAATACATATCCTTTCCTAAGATATCTCCTCTAAAAATGCTCTAAGATAACTATTACCTCTATTCTGTTACATAAACAGACTTAACTAAATACGACCAGTACTAACTATAGTACTGCCACCCTACCAGTACTAACTTCAGTACTGCCAGACTTAACTTTAGTACTGCCAGACTTAACTTAGTGACGCCAGAACTAAACTAAATTTACTACAAGAGGCTTAACTGTGATCACTACCAGTATAAGGCTTTTACAATCTATGTTTCCCTAACAATCCTCCCTAAACTTGATCTTCCACCCTTTGTGAACTTCAAGTTTCTTCAAGTGTCTTCCATGTAGCTATTCCCTGAGGACGTTAAAATAAAACTCTTCAAAATATTCTTGAGGCTGCACTGTCTTCCAATCATCTCTTTTTTATCTTTGCATCCATCATTCTTCAAACCTATTTTTTTGAGCAACTCTTCATATCAGCACTCAAATGCATATAGTTTTCAGACTATTTCTCATCACTTCCAGGGTTTAACTCCTGTGAGAGTGAATCATTGAAACTTAAATTGATTTTGATGTCTCTTTTACCAGTTAGCCATTTACTTTTGGAGTAGTCAGTCCTTTTGGCCACCAAAAGTTGCAGTGTCCATAGGTTGACTGAAAACCCTTTCAACACTCAGTACATGAGAACATGGTGAGTTGAATACCATATGGTTTTTTTTTGGCCAAACCAATACACTACAGCCAGAAAACGGGATTTGATATGCCATTACCTGAGTCGTTTGCTACCAGGCTGGTCAATCCTTTGGCGACCTAGAAAAGGTAAATTCCTTGGTGATGTTTGATAAACCATGCCAATTTGTTGGTAACGTATCAACCATCTAATATGGATTTCCAATATTGTCTTTACCATGAGCCCATAACCCATGACTAGTGACGGTTTTTTCCACACCTTTTACCACAACCATAAACTAGTGGGGCTAGCCAACCTTACTATCCAAATATGGTGATTTGACAACTCATAACAATATTGCCAAATGTTCAGCCATTGAAAACGGATTTGCTTAAGTTCATTACCAAGAGCCTATGCTCCTGGACTAGCCATCCTAGTTTGTTAGACATGGTGGACTGATTAACCATTTGTTGTGTTATGCCTAGCACCATCCACCAAGTGTTTTTTTCCCCCTTTGCCTCCTGTCATCTCCCATTACTTCCTAATACCAGCTTGCTTCTCTATCCATTTCAACTGTTTGTAGCAATCCTCATCTGGTTTTCCTCCTTGAAGCTTTTTATCTAGCATAGCCTTACATACCTCAGCAGTTAAAGGATATTTTTCTCGTCATCTAACATATAAATACTGATGAGCTCTAAGTTAAGCAATGTTCCTCCTGGCAGGATATAATATCTCCAACTTATGATCCTTGTTGACCTAATAGAAAACTCCAAATAGGATCTGTACAAGGGGGTTCCCCTAAACATATTCTTTAAATATCCCCCCAAAGTACATCAGCAAGCCTCATCCTCTGGTCCATTCCAACCATATCTATTCATAACAATCCTATATAATTCAGTAAGATCATCCCTAGTTATGTCCTTCAGCATAGCTCCAAATTATGTACGACTATTAATCAGTTCCAACTTCTGTCTCTAACAATTTGTACACTCCTTTCTTTCTCTCCTTGTTGCTGATGAACTTAGTTATGTAGCAAACTTGGGGGTATTATAGCCACATGAACAGATTAATAGGAATAATTTGTACCTGAAATCGGATCATCTTCTTGTACTATCTTTAGATTCATCCTCATCGCTTTGTCAGAATGTAAAAAAACCACTCCAAGTTATCTGTTTTCCTCTTCTTTCCAGTCTTCTTGGTAAACTCGATCCTCCTTTGCTTCATCACTGGCTTTAGTATTTTTGAAGTCTTTGGTTTGAAGTTCTTCACACCATATCATTTCAACTGTCGTTTTGTAGGCTTCAAAAATTAATAGGTGCCAAAAGATTCAACTGCTTCATCACTTATCAAGATTCTTCTTTCGACCTCTTCGACAACTTTATATTATCATTTAGCTGAGATACTTCCATGTCGCCCTGATTTCTTCTTCAAGTATTCCATCATATATGTTCTTCAGCGTGACTTGGGTCATGGTTAATTTCTTTTGGCTCTTCTCTTTCTTCTGCAAAATTTTCACTTCCTTTGAATTTACTAGATCAACCAACTTCTTTACAAAGTCTTTCTCCTTGTAAGGTCACTAGACTTCCACTTCTAGCACACTCTTTTCTTTGAGCACAAACTCTGCATAGCTTCAATCTTAGCGTCTAATAAGATCTCCAATCTTGCATTACATCCGTGTAATGCTGAGCTTCAAATTGAACTTGGGGCTCTTTCTTTCGTTTGTTGCTCCATTTTAATTCTTCTTCTTCTGCAATTCTTTGTGGCTAAGAGAGAATCCAAGTGTACTTGTTTTAGCCTATTCTCTTTCCCTCCAAAGTATCCAATGCCTGATAGCTTCAGCTAACTAGCTTCCCCTGTATGAAATTTGTTCCTAAGTCTTCTCTTAGGTGAGGCTTCTCTTCAATGATCAAAGGAAGCTTTCCTTCTCTTTTGGCCTTTATCAGGGGAAGGAATGGACTTTTTAATACTGTCAGTACTAACTTGCCCACTAACAGTACTAACTTTAATACTAATACTGCCAGTAGTAACTCCGTTTAGCAGTACTAAACTTCTTCTGAAAATCCAAGCTTAGTAACTGACCTCTTTCTCTTAGTCTCTATTCCTTCCTTATACCTCCTTCCTTATCTATGGACTTTGTCTTTTGAGAGGAAACCCTAACTAGAGAAGTTTTAGGCTGCTTCTAATGTATTAAGGGCTTAAGCTTCAACTTGTTCCTCCCCTAAGTGTTGACAGTAGTCCTTTAAGGAGTAACCAGCCCTTGTCCCACAAAGAAAACTAGAAGGATCATCCTTACTTTTTCCTCCCCTGCTCCTCAGGATTCTTTCCTCTTCAGAGTCTGAGAAGACATATTTTTTCTCTTCAAAATACCTTCCACACTTCTTCACTTTCTTGACCAACATCAACAATAAACACTCCCCATTGACAGCTGTGGTTTTGCTTGAGATCCTTTTTCCTCCCAGACTATCAACCTCTTGTGCATTAGATAGAGGAACTAATTGATGCAGAATCATCCACAACATCGGTTCTTTCTTGGGCATGCTCTTGTGTAGTGAGAAGTGTTGGTGTGTAGGATATGGTCCTCAAAAGTGTGCTCTATAGGGTTCAGGTCAGATTCCAGGATAGGTGTAGTGTAGATGCCGGGATAAGGTGTAGTTAGAGGTGGTGGAGATTGTACTGGTTGTAAGGAAATGTAGATGGTACAGTGGAATTGTGGATGATGATGGTATGAGATTGACGCGCACATCAAGGATGTTCTTGACCTGCATTTGTATTAGTAGTAGCACAGGCAGCAATGCAGGCAAACAAAGTGTCTTGAGCCGCCCCCTCTAAATCCCCTTTTCATATTCCCAAAAACTTTTTGGGTCAGGGTCCAACAGCCAGATAAGGGTGTTTTGTTTTCCTGTTTGTAAATTTCCAAAATTCATAGTTGCAAAAACGGGATACATCAAAAACTTTGTTTTGCTTTTTAAGTTTGCCACCATGCCATCAAAAAATAGTTTTGAAAAATTATAAACTTCTGTCCATGGAAAGAGACAGAATCAAAACAGTAGCAATATTGCTACCAATTTATCCTATCCACTCACTTTTAAGCTTTAATACAAAGCTAAATATGTGGACTAAAAAATCTCTATTGGGGTATGAAAAAGCTTTATCCAAAAGGTAAAGAATCCGTTTTAGGATTACCCCAATATGCCCAATTCCCTCCCTCCCAAAAATCTCATTATTTGGCAACATTGTAATCCCTGAAGCATCTGCTAGTTGAAGCTTATGGTCTATGATGCCTCAGTGATTGTATATACAATGGTATCAATAGTTGCCTATAATTCTAGGATCCCCCATTGAATTCTTCAAATTCCCCAGTTTATCCAGTATTACCCTTCATGTGCCCTTGAGCATCCACTATCAAAGATACTCTATCTAACCCCATGCTCTTCAGTAGGAATGATCCTTGGCACATGAAAAAAAAGAGAAATTTTTTTCAGTTTCTCTTAGGGGACCCAGGCCTTTTTCAGGCTTGGGTCTGCCTGTGATAGACCTTTAGCATTTACAGTTCTTAATAAAAGTTGGTCCATGTCACAATTGGAGTTTGGACTTAAGTCCTTCCAATTATAACCTGCTGAGGGTCTTAACAACAGATCCCCAATTTCCCTTAACACAGCATGAAAATGAGAACATTTGTGCTATAGTTGTTGCAAAGGTCTTCTTACAGATAATATGATTTTTAAAAATGCCGTCTTGATTAAATTATTCACTCCCTAGAGGTCTTTTTAGGACTATAACTGTTTGAAGGTGCTTGGTAGGTACTGTTCTCCTCTTATTACTACTACTTACTACTCTCTTCTACTACTACTTACCTTGGCTTGTCTGAATCTAACAGAATTAACATTTGAACTACCAACATTAACTCTAGGCCTAACAGATTAACATTTGTTTTCTAAGCCAGTATTTAATATAAAGGCCTAACAGAATTAATGTTTGTCCTACCAGTATTAAGTTGTACTGATCTAGGAACAAATTTATTAGAATGATTAACCCTGTTTGCATTGGTCCATACTGGTTTTGCCACCCCATTACCAGTATTAAAAACCCTTTGTTTCTTAACCTCAGCCTCTCTTGCCATTTTCTTTGTTCATAAGATCACAATCTTTAATCAAATGACTTAGATCACCACAAACAAAACATTGTCGTTGTGAAAGAGTAACCTTCCCCTAGTTCTCTTTCCATCATAGCATTCCAATTCTTCCTATTAACACTAGGTGTTTGATTCGTCAATAGTATATATATATATAATATATAAGCAAACTATCAACCAATTACCTTTAGCCAAGGATGGGGAGTTGTAAGAATCCACAAAAAATGAAAAATATATATTTCGGAAGTTTGATTTCCCGGTCTTATGTCTCAAACGAGGTGTGCAATTGAAAATCGAATGACGGATTGATGATTGATGTTTGAATATGACAAATTATGATGATTTTTAATTTCTACATTTCAACAAAGCTTAAAGTATGCATAAAACGAATTAAAATAAAACCAAAAACGAAAGCCATATAACTTGATAAAAGCCTAAAACGGCACGAAAAACGAGGGTCCAAAAACCAAATTACAGCAATTTAAAAAAACAACCCTAGAATGAATTTTTCCCACTTAAAATGGGTTCAAGTGACTAACAAACGAAGTTAAAAAAAAACCTAGATCGAAAACGGAGTTAGGTAAGGACAAAAAAAACGAGTCAAAAGTCAAGAACGGGGGAGACGAATTCCCGTTCTTGTAAAAAAAGTAAAAACTTTGTAAAAATGACCCTACCAGGAAAAAAACAATATTTTTCCTAGAAGCTATATGACTAAAGGAAAAAATTTAAAAAAAAGTTTATAATATTTCTGACTTTTATTTTTATTTTTTATGAATTTTTTAAAAAGTTTTTTAATTGAAAATAAATTTTAAAAAATAACAAAATTTTTTGTTGAGTAAAAATCTAAAAAAATACAGAAAAATACTTTTAGACTAAAACAAATGTAGAAAAATACGAAATCAAAATCAGCTACAACGGATAAGGAGTTAAAATACAAGCTACCAGAGAGGCTACTAAGCTTAAACCTACCAAAAAGGATGAAACAATTAAATGGTGCAAGGTCTAACAAGTGACAGACCCAAGGGCGCGTTGTAATTGAGTGTGTGTTTTGTGATTGGAGGTCGCGAGTTTAGTCCTGGACCTCTCTTTTTTTATTTGGCTAGGCAGTACCTTTTATTTAAAAATCAAAACATTTTGTTACACACACTTTTTATTAAGCACATGAAAGGTCAAGCATTTTTCAAGAACTACAACTTTTACATGAATGCTTATAAATAAGGCCAGAAAACTTAAAAGAAACAGACAAAATGCTTGAATGACAACAAAAAGGGGCTTAAAGAATGCTTATTCTTTTTTTTTTTTGCCTATTTTAAACTCAAATCATCTAGGGAATAAAAATAAGAGCAAAAGACATATATAAAGTAAACTTATTAAACAAATAAGAACAACAAGTGCTCACAGGAAAACAAATCTGAAAAGCTTCAAATAAGCTCAGGCATAACTAACGTTTTTTAAGTTAGTACTGCAGAGCTAAACTTTTAAAGACTATGACTATGCCAAAAACAAGGGAACTAAGGCACAAAGCAGAAAGTAATAGCGAAACTAAGAAATCATCACACACTTAATAAATCACTTAAGTACAGACAATTAGCAAGCAAATCAATCAAAAAAACAAGGAGTAAAAATAAGAACTCTCTCATCACCAGGGGGAGCTTTTTTTGAGCAAAAACAAAAATAGCCAAGAACTGTTTTGCACCCTCAATTAATGAACCCAATATGGCATCAAAATGGAAATAAAGCTGCAAATTTGTATAGAAATAGGTACAAAGAAGAGCTTATGCAAGGAGTTTTCCAGAAGCTAGAAACAAACAATAGCTTGCATAAACTATGCGCTTAAAAAGACTTATAAAGCTCTAAGTGAAATGAACAGATTAGGAGCAAAACAAACTCACGGAGCAATTGCAGGCAGTTCAAAGCTTTCAAAACTAATGCATTACCACAAACTCAAATTAGACATGAAAAACTCAACTGCGATGACACTCTTATGCTAACTAGCAAAAAAGCAAATCACAAGACCAATTTTCCTCAACTTGAGACCATTTATTATGAAAAAACCTTGATTTTTGAGATTTAAGCTTTAAAAACTTATAAAAACTTCTTAATAATCCTTCATTAAGCTAATGGAAAAAGAATTAATGACTCAACCCAATGCACTAACAATTTAGACCGCATTATGGGGTCGAATGCCGAAACACCCCCTTAGATTCTTAAAAACATATTTTAAAGGGCTTAAAACACCAAGTAAGGAAGCTTGGAACACTAAAAGCAGATTTACTAACAATGATTAATTAAGTTTAATAATGAACAAAATCAAAGAAAACTAAGCACTTATTTATGAGAAAATCGAATAAAGGTCAGTTTTGAACTAGAGATTAGGCAGTTTGGGAACTAAACTTAATTGTTACTAGTATTTATGATCTCCTAACCTAACTTAGACGATATTATGCCTAATATCAGGCAATTTAAGCAAAAATAACAGCACCTAAATAGTTTAAATATATGCAATGCTACAGTAACTTAAAAATATGTAGGAAATTGGAAGAAAACCTTACAAAGGCTAATTGGTCAAGAAACCTAAATCTAAACCTATCATCCCCACCCTTAGTCCAAATATCTCTGAATCAATAAACAACCCGTTTGCCCATCCATAATTGACCAGTCACCCCAATAATTTTTTGTGCTCTATGTTGACTTTACAAGTCAAACTTTGACTTTTACTTAAAAACCAAGTAAGCTATGAATTAGCTTATGGAATTCAAGACTAAAACTTTGTATATTGATTAAACAAGATAATGAAGCTTTTGTGAGAACTTGAACAAATAACAATTTTTAAAACTCGAATTAAAGGGAAAATTCAAACTTTCTCATTAACTAAAATAAGAGTCATAAACTGAAAAATTGAAGTTACATAGTCCTGAAAAGCTTATACAACTGAGATACAACTAAGAAAATCCTGGTAAAAAAAATAAGTGATCCCCTATTGGCTAAATGGGTTGGGTATTTATACCCGAAACCCCATATCAATAATTTTTTAAGCTTGTGTTTCTTTGCTGAGACATAAGGCTCCCTTTGTGTTTCTTTAGTGAGTGTAAAGCTTCAAAAAAAATCCTTGGCCATTAGATTTGTCAAGTGCGTCCCTTGGCTCACCATCTTATAGCGATCGATGTTGTCTCGAAGGTGGTGAGATTGCCAAGTTGGCAACTCTCATTGGGCTGGGGTTTAGTGGAGAGGGGAAGGATGCTTTGTCTATGGGTTTTGTTGAGTGAAGCAGGTAAATGGTGGGAAGAAACCCGTGACTTGTGGTGGGGTTTAAAATGGGCGGGAAATTTGGTTTGTGGGTAACAGGGTAAACGTTTGGGTAAAAGTCAAAAATGGCCCCTCAAGGTGTTATGTGTCTTTGCAATTAAAGTCCTTGAGGTAACATAGCTTTTCAAAGGGTTGACAGTTTAAAACCCCTCATTTTGTATTTTCTCCTGTTCATTGCAAGTCAAGTCCCTTGTGTGAAACTACTTAGGGAACTTTGGCAGAATTTCCCCTAAATTGTATTTTCTTTAAACTTGGCATTACTCCTTGTCTTGTTACTTGTAAATAACTTGTTGGGATTTGGTAAATTCAGCCCCTCAAGTTGTAATATTCTTTTTCTGATTCAGCTTTCTCGGGAGTTTACTATTGACTTTGTCGGGGTTGAACTTGGTGCCTGTTGAACTTTTATGACCTTTTGGCTTTGATTTGACTTCGTCTTTTACACTTTTTGTTTCCATTCCGGCTCGGTTTGTCTGTTTTTTATTTTATACTGTGTTTCTTGTCCTTTTTCCTTGATTATGTCGTTTCCCTGTCACTTACAAAATGAAAACATACCAATAAGATGTATTTTTGGTACGTTTTTTAATAACCAGTTAAGTCCGTTTTTAAAATGGAAAAAAAAATGGTCTGTGTAAATTGAATCAAATACCAAAATCCCCCCCATACTAGGTATTTGTCATGTCCCTCCACAGCAATGTTTATGAAGTAAACGACGTTAGGAAAACCAAGGAATCTCAATTCCCTCGACTAATAACTTCAAAAAGGTTGCTAAGTGTTCATCAACAAGGGGAAACAAAGAATCAATAGCTTCGACAAGGTCCCTTGTTCCACCATTTATTCTATGTAATTAACTATCCTAACATTTTGGATTTTTCCTTTTTCTTTCTTAACTGACCTGTTTGAAGACCTCCCTTTAGTTTTATCGAACACTTGGGTATCATAGAAATGAGAAGTCGCGCCCATAAATAATCTATGGGAGCCTGACGGATAACAAGTTCACGTACCCCTGATTTTTTCACTAGTCGCCCAAGCTAAGCTTAAAAACAAAAAATCACCGTTAAGTACATAAAATGCTAAGCTAACGACTACTTATAACTAATGACTGTCCAACTTTTCGCTCCCAAAACAATTATTCAATTAGTGTGATAGTGCTTACTTTTAAAGTTAAATTTATACGACAGTTTTAGAAAGTAGTTTAGGTTTAAAATGTGCGATAACTGATATTGTTCTGCAGAACTCTGGGGAATAGACAAATCAAACACCCCACCACCATCATATTTTCGCTAGATCCCAGCCGAGTTCGACTTCGGTTATCAGGTTGAGACCTCACAGGAGAATGTTCGCAATGTAATAGTGGCGGGATACTCCCACCCTTTTAGTTTTAGGCCCGAATTTTTAGAATTGTACTACCCGCAAATAAAAACACCACTAACTCAAAGGCACAAGCACGCAAACCTCAAAAATTAAAGATCTCATGGTGCGATTATTCCATGTAGCGACCTTTCTTCTCGGAACGTCCCAGCCTCATCAACTAAGTGCCTAGGTTTTTGACACCCCACGGAGAATACTTAATCGAAATAATCTACCGACGGCAACCAACAACTTTTGAAGTCTTAAAGCAAGTTATTCTTTAGTTAAAATTATACTTGAGTTTAGAAAAAAAATCTTAACCATTAAATTTTCATTTATTGCTATATACTATACTATAATACCGTCATCATTTACATGACTACAACATCGGCCATGCCTCCGACAAGATGTAGTGACTTAGTCTGACGACGGTTCCTAACACTTACAGATGCACTTTGGCATTTATTATCTCACTATGGGCCTTGTTTTGAAGACTGCAACATCGGTTGTGAGCCGGCAAGATCCACAGTTTATATTATTTATATATTTTATTTTTTTCATTTTTTCTTTTTTATTTTTTATTTTTTATTTTTTTTAAAGACATTTTCCGTAAGAGAAAATTTCATTTTAGAAACTCAAGTATAAGGCTAAACTAAGATGAATATTTTCGTTTCCGAAAGAGCTTCTTTTTAGAAAATGTTGGTTTAAAGTTAAAGCAAAATTGAGCACATTTATTAGTCAGGTTAAGAACTTCTGGGAGAAAAAGCGACAAGTTACACCTATAAGCTTTTATGATTTCCAAATAATCCTTGTTTAGCATCCTACTTGTAAATAACACTATCATTTTTCGTTCTTCGCAAATTTAAAATTCCTAATAAAAGGATCCGCGAATGCTTAGCCTAATAAACTTTCGTTTATTAAGTGGTTAAGGGACAAAGCTAGGGCTCAACACGCCCGATCGAGTCAAAATTTATTCTCATTCTACCCATTGGGACAGTCAAAACTGTGACAAAACACTTATTTTATTTTTTGAAAATTTTTAAATTTTTTTTTCATTTTTTTTGGTATTTTTGCGAAAATTTTGGTGGTGAAAACGGGATTACGTGACAACAACGACTGCAGGCAAAAATCAAATCGAAGATCCCCCCCATACTAGAACTAAACATCGTCCTCGATGTTTTAAAAGGGGTACCTACGTAAATCTAAGGCCGTTTATGAAGTGTGCCAAAAGATAAAATGTTAGTCGATTAGATTTGGATACTGGGTTCCCAAAATGAAGCCGAGGATGCGAAACTCTTGTGAATGAAAGATAAAAATAAGAGCACGAGAGTTTTCACAATCCGGGAAATCCTGGACATAGAACACAAAGCACACAGAACATGGACAAAACATGGGTAATGGAAGATGTAAGCCTCCTCACATAAAAACACTTATTCATTACTATTACTACTGATAAGCATGGGGTGCCTCCCACGAAGCGCTTGTTTAAGGTCGCTATGCTTGACCCGTCCCCGAATTTATTGGTCCATGGGGAACGTCTGGAGATCCGGGACTACCAATTGTGGTACGTCCCCTCCAAAGTAGTGCTTCAAACGATGACCATTCACTTTGAAATTTGGTCCAGAGTTTTGGGATAACTCGACAGTGCCATATGGAAAAACTTGGGTTACAGTGAATGGTCCACTCCAGCGGGTCTTAAGCTTGCCGGAGAAAATCTTTAATCGAGAGTTAAAGAGGAGAACTTGATCACCGACGTTGAAAACGCGGTTTTTGATCTTGGCATCGTGGATCCTTGACTCGCGTGATCTTACTCCTTTTTATATATGAATAAATATAGATAAATATAAATATATAACAAGGATCAAAATCCACGAAATCAATGAAA